>PVJA010008176.1:0-65508 GCA_004027025.1 Myocastor coypus
CTTGTCTTCTGCTCACAAGCCTCACCTCACAGAAGCCTCCCTTGTGCTCCCTATTAAGGTCTAAAGTGAAGGCTATCTTTTCCAGTTACACTTGCCTGAATCCCATAAAAAGGGGAATCTGAGTCCATCCTTGAGATATCAAACTGCTTTCATGCTCCAGGGAAGTGTTTCATTTGTGTTGAGCCCCTCAGGTGACTTCCAACCATTCACTTACGACTGATCCTAAAGCTCAGATTTACAGCCTTGCCCTTGGGTTGCTAGTCTATGGGACAGGGCCACTTTTAGGATATATAGCCATGGGCATGCCACTAGAATGGTGACGGGACTCTGAGAGAAAATTTAGATGACTCTCTAGGAGAGTTTGTAATTCAGCTTCCAAACCAAATTCTTAATGTGCCTTAAATATCCTGACTTATAGCATGGGGTAGATGTAGGCCAGTTCTGCTTCGAGGAGGAGCAGGGCAATAGGCACGGGGGAGGGGACGTGGAAGGGTACCAGATGATATAACACATGACTGCAGTGCAAAAATACAAGGTCTCTATTTTTGAAACATAATCTCCCAGAGAAGGAAGCTCCAGCCTGCTCCGTCTCCCTTAAGTGCAAAGAATACTTCTGTGACTATATGCAAGCATGCGCCCTTCCAAATCATTCTTTCACTAGGAAAGTCATCTAATGCTATAGCCAAACAACGAGAATTTCATATTATTATTAGGGTATGGTCTGTACCAACAAGCATATTGCAAAGAAAAGGCAGCATAACATAACTTGAACAAATAGGAAAATCAAAACAACACTTAAATCTTCTCAAAAGTCCTTTGGAGATGACTGACCTACAAAGCTCTTGTAGCTTCCTGTTCTTTTTGCACTGGGTTTACCATTTTGCTTTAATACATGATGTTAAAGTGTTAAGGGTTTGATGAAATGTAATTAAAACCATTAAAAAATCATCAACTTCAAGGAACTAATTCCCCTGTTGCACCTTCAGGTCTGTGCCCTGAGGCTCTTTTTTCTATGTGGGCTCCTACCTACAGTCAGCCAGTGAGGGTGCAGTTTCATTGGTTTATAAGCCAATTGGAGGTGCATCTAGAACAGTTACACACAGACACCTCATGCAACAAGGACAGGACACTGTCTATTTGAAAGCGGACATGGCTAAATAACTTTCCCTGAGTACTGTCCTCACAGCAGAGCACCCTCTAGCAGAGGCTGCCCAGCGCCTTCAAGGGTTCGCCTCCCACTGACCTCTGGCTGCCTGTGAGTTCCCCTTCACTCTGTACCATGCCCTGCTACATTTGCTGTAAAACTTTTCCATGAAGATGATTTTAAAATACCACTTACTGAATATATGTACATATAATTATTATTATTGTTGTTGTCTCAGCCTATTCTGGGGGTGGGGCTGGCACAGCATGTGGTGCCAGGGATTGAACCATGGTCCTGGCTGTTGCCTGACCTTGCCTAAGCAGACATTTTAGACCATTGAGCCATCTCACCAGGCCTGACTAAAACATTTTTTAAAAGGTTTTTGGTTATCAGATAAAATACAAACTTCTGAGCATATAGCTAAAAAACTTACATAATATGATCCCAGCATAATTTTGAGCATTATTTTTCAATATTTTTATAGATGAACTTCTTGCTGCCACACTTCCCACCAATCACAGTTTTCTTGTCCCATTTTACCTACTTTATCTTTGTCATATAAATCCTGTCCAAGTTTTAAGAACCAGCTTAGCGTCTCTGTGGGGGCCAAAGAACGATCTTCCTCTGCATTCCTCTAGTTTGTGTCTCGTCTTTTTTTTTTTTTTTTTTTTTTTTTTTTTTTTTTTTTTTTTTTTTGTCTTTGAGACAGGGTCTCACTGTGCAGTTCAGGCTGGCTTGAGCTCACTTTTGTAGCCCAGGCTGGTCTCGAACTTAAACTGATCCTCCTGCCTCAGCCTCCTGAGTGCTGGGATTACAGGCGTGCACCACCACGCCCAGCATGTGTCTCTTCTTTATGAAATAATCATATTGCACTGCTCCATAGCCAAGTGTTCCCATTTCTTTGTTGTTTTTGAGACACATCCTTGCTATGCAGTTCAGGCAGAACTCACCATGGAGCCCAGGCTGGTCTTAAATTTACAGCAATCCTCCTGCCTCCACCTCTAAGTGCTGGAATTACAGGTGTGTACCACCAAGCCCAGCTGTTCTTTTTTTAAAGACAGGGTCTCATTAGGTAAGCCAGATTGTCCTAAAACTCTCTACATAGCCTAGCCTGGGCTCAAACTTGTGATCCACATGCTCAGTGTTCTGAGTGCTAGCACGATGGGCCATGCACCTCCACACCCAGGTTTTGTGTGTTTTAATACTCATAAACTTATCTTCCAAGTATACCCAACTATAATCCCCATGAGAACAGGAGGACCTCCTAATAGTTCCCATAGTGCATAGGACACCACCTCACACACTATAGGGTAAAGGAAAAGACTTTGAAATCCTGGCTGAGGTTCAGAGAAAGCTTATAACACTGCTTATGGCAATAGCACAAATTTGCTGATGGGTTCCATTATAATGAGTTAGTGGCTGGTTATCAGCTGTAGGTCATCCCAGAAGGCTAAAATGCATGAATGTATGCCCTAAATAGGTTACTTCTCTAATCACAGGGCAAACACTATGCTCCTATTATTATCCTTCTTATAAATTATCTGTTACTATTATTTATAAGAAAGATTGAGCCAAGTACATGTGAAACCAGGAACATATACTCATCCTTGCCATTTGAAAAGCAACTTTTAAAGGCATATCCTACTGTTAATACACAAATAGCATTCCCATTCATTCCAGTGCACAGAAGCCCCTGGCCTGGGACTGCTGTCTACATTGGCAAAGTGGATTATATATTAGCATTTTAAAAGGCCCACTGTTCTCACCACATCAGCTTAACTGAGACCAGTTATTTAGTAGGATTCTAATTAATTTAATTCTCCACTGGTGGCAATTTCTGATGGGTAACGACTGTGCCTTTTACCTCTTTGCATCCCTTCCCCAGTACTTAACTCAGTATGTTGCATATAGAAGAGACCTAATAAATATTTGTTGATTGAACAAATGAATGAGCTTTGCTACCAATGGAGAAGATTCATGAGTGAGTTTCTTCAGATATAATTCGCAAAATCAGACTGGTCCTCCTAGCATGGCAATGGGCAGAAATGCAAGGACCACTGTAAATAATGACAGCCTGGCTCCACCATCTGTAGGGCCATACCCTCAAAACAAAACGATTTTGAATATGCTTCCTGGTCACTTTAATTAGCACTGTTTTTAACATTTTTGCCCTCATTTAACTTGACAAAATTCTGGAATGTGAACCATACACTATTAAGATTCTGTATGTAGAGAATAAGAGTGATGGTTCTGGAGTTATAGCCTCATAGCAGAGCTATGTGCATACCCTTGAATACATATTTAGTTCTCTACACTTTAGCAGGACGCTCTCAAAGATTGTTATGAAAAGGACCATCCAGACAGCTCAGTGGATTAAAGTGCCTGCTTAGGCAGACACAGGGACCAGAGTTCAATCCCCAGCCTGCTGTGCCAGCCCCGCCCCTGAAGCATGCTAAGAAAGCAATTGAGATTGGGTGTAACATGTGCCTGTGATCCCAACGCTTGGGAAGCTGAAAGCAGGAGGATCACTGAGTCTGATCTTTGTAGTTAGACTCTGTAGTCCTTGTACTAAAACACACACACACAAAGAAAGAAAGAAAAAGATTATTATGAAGAAGAAAGAACATACATAGAGAACACTTATTACTGCAGGCTTAAAATCTAGAAAATTCTCAGTCACCACTGGCCAATTTTATGATTTCTCCTTTCACCTATGTTTCCCTTTTTACTGGATATTAAGCCAGTCAAAGGTGAGATGGGTAAATTTCTCCATCACAGTATTTTGGACTCATTCTGACCCTGGAACTCCAATCAGCAAAAGATGTGTGGTACTCTATTCTAATCAGAGAGACAGAAGTTCAAGGTACTGGCAGGGTGGGAGGGGGGTGCTGTCCTTCAGCACTACCAGCAAGGCAAGGGCTAGAGAAAAATCTGCCTCATTACAGTGTGGCCCAAGTGATTCAGCACATCCCAAACAGATCTACTTGGCTCCATTTTCTTTTCTTTCTATTTATTTATTTGGTACAAGGCCTCACTATGCAGCTCATACTCATAGGGATCCTCCTTTCTTAGCCTCCCCAGCACTGGCATTGCAGCCTTGCACCACTATGCCCAGTTTCAGGGCTGGCAGGGCACATGCCAGGACCAGCATGGTATGCAGTACCAGGAATAGAACCCAGATGCTTGTGCTTGCCAGATAGGCACTTAGATCACTGAGTTGTCTCCTTAGCCCCACTTTTCTTAAATGTCAGCCTGAACTGAGTGTAACAGCACATGTCTATAATCCCAAATTACAAATTTAAGATCAGTCGAGTCAATTTAGTATCTTAACAAAACTCTGCTTCAAAATAAAAAAGAGCTGGAGATGTAGCTCAGGGAGAAGGCTGAGTGCTATATTTGCTCCCCAGTACTACTCCCCTCCTTCAGAAAAAGTCAATATGATGATAACTCCTGTTTCCAAGCCAAAAATCACTGCCATTTTTTTTTTTTCTGTGACACGAATTCATGAAGCATACAGGTTTACTAGCCAAACACAAAGAAAAACCCACTACCAAACATATGTGCCACTACTCCATTCCCCCATAGCCATCAAGGCTGGTCATTATCAGGACTCCTAATCCAGAGTCCAGTACACTGAATGGTCCATACTGTTGAGACTGGTCGGGTGCTGCTGGAAATAGTAAAGAGCAGAGAAGAACTGCCTTTGAATGGGGTTGAGAACAGAAAGAAGAAACACCAGGCAAGACAGTAAGGCAATGACAACGTCATGACTTCATCCTGTGCTGGCAACTCAGAGACCAGCCTCATCAGTGTGGACTGAAAAGGGCAGCAGACCGTGCCTGGCACATCAGCCCATGTCAGAGGCAAAAAAAAAAAAAAAAATCATACTCAGAGAAGTTGAAAACTAAAAAGAGAACCACAAATAAAGCATAGTGGCTGCAGGCAAATCCACACAAAGGCAAGCAACCACTTTAAAGGAAAATCTCTTGTGTGCCTCAGTTCTGAGCTTTGAGTGAGCCTCTGAAGAGGACTATTTGCATTTTGGTTTTCCCCCTTTGTCTGGCAAAACAAGCAAGAGACAAAATCAGCCACTCTGAAAAACAGGTATATGTGATTCTCTGCAAATCACAAAGCTAGAAGGAAGGATGGAAGGAAGGAAGGAAGGAAGGAAGCTGACCTCAGGTCAGCTTTCCTTTATCTGAAATGAGAGCACAAACCAGTGGAGAGACAGGGGCAGAAGGAACCAATGGCAGCAGGGAATACCTGTTTGCATTACCAGGAAAATTCAGAGAACAACCACAAGGGGAAGAAAATAGGAAAACCACACCCTTTCAGACCATCCTCAGCAGAGATGTTTCATTTGCGCTACTCTGGACCTGGGCTGCTCACTATCTGGCTGCAGTTCCAGGAATGGCTTGGCCCATGCAGGCTCTAGACGGCTGCTGCACACAGCAACTGCTGTCCAAGATATTGAAAGCTCACCCATGTCCTCTTCAAGAAGCAATGAGTGAAAGAGTACCTGGCAAAAAGAGAAATGACAGCAGAAGAGCTGAATTTGGCAGATTAAAGAAAGGCAAGAGAATACATAACATCTTTAGAGGATGCCAGGAGTCCCTACTCAAGAGGAAGATGAAGAAGGTTGCATCAGGTGCAGAAAAAGAATGTGAGGCATAAATAGCACAGTAAGAAGTACTGTCCTCACAGCTCAGAGTTAAAGGCAATTTCCATCAACCCTCTCTTTAGTTCATTGCTATTTCCCTACCTTTGAGCTCAAAATTAAATAGCCCAGTAACAAGATTCAGGTCATGCTATTGGTTCTTTGGATTCCCTAACAGGATATGATGTGACCTGGAAATTCAAACTAAGTGTGTGTTTCTCTTAAATTCTGACTAGAGAATGGAACAGATTGTGAGATCTATTTAAGTCATTTGAGACAAATTTGGTTTGATGAGTAGGTCTTTTTTATGCCCTTTTAACTTTAAAAGCCTTCTCTCAGCAATTCTTGATCTATAAGTTTATTTCTATCATTGGAGAAGTGAATTAAAGAATAATCCTTCCAGGTAGTGATCTAAGTGTTCCCTGTCATAAGAATGCTACCTAGGAGCCCCTGAAATATAGGTCAGGTCTACACACTCTCTTACTAGGACTGGTACCACCAAACAAATCTTTGATTTTATTCCTAAATCCTTCTGGGATGCAAACTGTTCTGCCATTCCAGCTTCTGAATTTCCTGGATCACCAAGGAGAGATGTGTTTGTCACTACAATTCATTTGGGCAGGAAATAAAGTATGTAGGTTCCACTTCCAGCTCAACTGTTAAGGAGCTACATGATTGCTGCATGACTTTTTTCCCAGGCCATGTGATCTAGGTACTCCTTTCATCTTTGGATTTCCAATCCTTGATCTATAAATTGAATGATTGCTGTGGTTTCTTTCAGCTTTAGTCTATTCTTTTCCTACTTAGTTTATAGAATCACAAAGAAAATGGACTCTATTATGTACACAAATTGTTCTATAATGCTTAAGATATGTTTCTCAGGAACATTTTAGAAACTAGACACAAGTAATGTGACCTCCTACAAGCCCCATAACCTTGGGGAGCCTTGGCCTTCTTATTCATGCAGTGAGATCTGGCCTAGTGAGGATCAGAAGAAACAACACACATGAAAGCACTGTATAAAGTATAAGGGAGGACACTTCTTCATGATGAAGAAGCAGGAAAGATCCCAGGTGCCAATTATATTGCTGACACTAGGTAAAGTAATCTAATCAGAGGGTGGGTGAAGATTTCCCCCACCTAAGTTCACAACCAATATGTAAATCTATAATATTGTGTCTATTATTTGTAAACCTATTTCAATACGCTAAATTGTGCTGATTCATTTTTAGATCTGCAGGCAGTAGAAAACACCAAACTGAAAAGTTTTTGGCAAATTAATTGGATCGGAAGGAATTTTTATCACATATTTACACATCTCATTTATTTATGTCATTAATTCCTAAAGAATGAGGCATTACTATGATTACAATGACCTATTCCAGTGTGACCCTCTACCTTCCTATAATTTTTCCCCTAATAAAATCTAATCCAAATTTCTGGATGAAAGCTCTAGAGTTGTTTGTTCATCTGCATTAAGATATATTTGGAAGGTTTAGGATGCTAAAAATTGAGTATTTAATATCTACTAACACTCATCAACTTTAGGATTTATCACACACCCAATGACATTATCTTTCTTGATCTAAATTAAAAGACAAATTCAAATCCTGCATAGTAGCCACCAAAAGCATATATTTGGAAAACAGGATTCAGCATGCCATATTATACATTATTTAATGGTATGTAAATCGTAAGTCAGACAGTAAAACCACACTTCAGCATTAATAAACAGCAATACTACTGCTACATTAATTATAATACTGCTATGATTTATTCCCAAGTTTTGTACTCTGACTTTCCTTCAAAATGTATGCCATTTGACAAGTGATAGCCTACTTTCTGCCTGTATCTCCTATCCACTCCTCAAATCTGTTACTCCTACCCACCCAATGGGCATCTTATAGGAAACTGTTACAGAAATAGTCATAATGTCTCATGAGCATAAAAATTAAAGAACAAGCAAACACCACCTAAAGCTCCAACATTTATTGTGTCAATGTTAAGCACACTTTTTAAAAGACAACATAGAATGTATAGAAACAAGGGGTCAGGGGCTCATGCTCATCTCCACAATACGGGTAAGTAGGTTGGCTGGCTTCAAAAGGGCTGGACACAGCTCAGGACTGCGGTGGTCCAAGGGCCCTCTCTATGGGACTGATTCACTGTTCCAATGTGGGTCTGTTTTTTTGTTTTTACTTTTTATTAAAAAATATAAATAAAATGGCACTGCAGGCCCAGGCTGGAAGGACTCGGCAGGACTCTGTCTTCGCACAACGTCTTCTTGGAGGCTACTGTCAGAAAACATCACAAACTAGCAGGATGACGGACCACGCTGACATCGGCTGGGCGGCATGTGTCCACCCGGCCCCTTGGGGCTTCAAATTTTCTCAGAACTTAAGGGCTCTCGAGCTTCCATCCGAAAACTGCCACACATCTTGAGCTCTCTGGGTACTACGCCGAATGGGGGTGTGTGAAGAACCTAGAAAGAGGTTGGAGACAGAGGAGGGGGAAAAAAAAGTACAGGTGTGACTTGGCCCAGTGATTTTCTGTTCTCTCACTAGCATTTTAAATTATGATTTAAATCAACCACAGGTCAAGCCACTGTATCTTAAGCATGTTTTCCAACACTGTCTCCCCTCCCCATACACCTGATCTTTGAGTGACTTTCCCACAACCCCTTCCTCTCCCTCCCCCAAAGGACCCAGATTCACCCCACCCAGTCACATGATCGCCCTTCTAAACCTGGGGCACACCTGGAAGGAAACACTTGCCCTTATGACTAAGAAAACTTAGTAGGAACAGCCCTTTGCTTGAGGAGAGCAGGGGAAGGAGAGGGAGGGGGTCATATTCTTAAAATAATAATAAAATTATAAAGAAACAAAAAAAATTGATGTGAAAGCAGCACAACAAAAACATGAAATGTCATCAAGTTCAACGTCAAAGCAGCCAACGATTTACAAGAGGCGAAAAATTTCTGAAGAGAAAACCAGAACCCAAAATAGTTGCTCTCAAATTGCACCAAAACTGCCTGTAGTTTCTTTCAAACATGCAGTTTTTCTTTTTTCTTTTCTTTTTTTTTTCTCTCTCTCTTTCTTTATTCTTTTTTGTCAAGGGGTAAGGCACTGGTGAAGGGAAGAAGGGAGTGGTTAGTTCACAAGGTTCCTCCCTCGCTGTGACTTGAAGCAGAACTGGGAGTCCGGATGTGCCGAGGAGGGCTACCACTGGGCCATTCCAGGCTCGTTGCCATGGCGACCCGAAGCCAGGGCCTCAGGCTTTCTTTCTCCTGACTGGTGCAGCAGGAGGCCAAGGATCTGGAGCTCAGCTGCTCTCCTGCATACCCCCTTGAGCAGTGGAGACCTGGGCTGAGGGGCCTGCTGTGTCCAGGTGGGCTCTGGGGACTCCCGCTCTCAGCCCAGCACTAGTCACTGTTGTTGAAGCCCAGTTAGCTGATACCCTGTTAAGCCTCTTTGTCTGATCTGCTGCTGAGAGTTAAAGCCCTAACAGAAAAACACAGGCCCAGTGGTGCATCAGGGGCTCCTGCTTTAGAAGAAACTTTGGGGTTGAATTGCTTACTGTGCCTTTTCTGCTATGTTTATGAAAAACCTCTTAGAAACCTGTCTTTCCTTTAGGTAGGTCTACCATGTTACAGAAAGGGAAAAAAGTATTTAGACTAACCATTTAGTTGTGTTCAGTCAAGTTTCAGTACTAAAGTACAATGACCCGCGTGAATTGTGTTTGCCTCCTTTCCCATTTGGGAAGGAAGAGCCAATTGCATCCCATGGCCAGAGGTGACACTAGGAAAGAGAGAGCCACACAGACCTGCCCTCCCGAAGGTGATTCCTCAGCCACGCTGCAGTGACCAAGACATGTAGTGAGGAGCGTGGCAAACAAAATGCCCATGTCTACAACCTGCCACTGCAGCGGCCTGAGGAGGTGCACAGAATCGGAATCCATCTCCGTGTTCTAGTGTCCATTTCTCTAAACCTGGCTCGGTTTATGTTCACTGGCAAAGCTTCTGGACCTCAGGAGACACTTAGGAAAATTTACTAAGAGGCTCATGCCTTTTGAAAGTTAGCAGTCTTTTTAAAAAGTTTTCTATGCAGTTTAAAGAAGACTGCCATGGATACATTCTTAAACCCGAGGGCCAGGGACAATACAGTGACATTTGTACTGAGGAATATACAATTATAATGGTTACCACCAATCGTGTGTGTGTGTGTGTGTGTGTGTGTGTGTGTGTGTGTGTCTGTGTCTGTGTCTGTGTCTGTGTAAAACAGGAAAGAGGTTAGGAAAATTCAGCATTTTTTCTCTCACGCTCTAGCAAAATACTAGAAGAGAGAAAGGATGGGGCCTGAGGCTTCTAATTCTTTCCCAGAGTAGCCCCAAATAATTCCAGTACATTTCAGCAAATTTTTAGTGTCTGTGAATAAAACACCTCATTTTCTTATTTCTCCAGTTGAGATAGTCTCTAATCCACTGCTTCCTCCACCACTCGAAGCACTATGAATATGTAAAATATGGACTTATTGCATATACAACAAATGGTATTTAAATAAACAGTTCTCTTCACAGAGTGCCCTGGGAGAAACTCAACTACTTCACACCTTCTGCCACGGCTATATACATGATAAACATGTTCACCCCATTTCTTAGTAACCTTTAGAACGTGTTGGTTTCAGTCCTTTCGTAGGTCCTAAACAACAGGAGGGTGGCAAATGGTCTCAGGGAGGAGGTAGTACTGTATATGTACTGGAGAAATTTCTGGATGTAAGTCTGAGAGAATAGTACTTGCTGTATTCCTGTTTATTAGCTTGATCTCAAAATAAATATCAAAAGGAACATCTTGTCAGGAGTCCAGGTACATAGAGAACATTCGATTAGCACCTCAACAATGTTACAAAAACAACTGAAAGAATTGAAATAGTCACGTTCTTAGTAGTTTCTTATTTTTAAAATATATCAGGAACTCATCTTCTGTGGGACTTTTAGAAATGTTATCTTACAGTAAGATTTTAAATTTTAGGATTCCAGATGCAAAATGGTACTTAGAAGTTATAGTCTCACTGGCTGTTTTCATGCTCTTAAATGTTTACTCAGCTTCAGAAATATTTCATCAGAAGTCAGAAGACAAAATAACCTGAAGAATCTGTCTTCCAAAAATTTATGTAAATTTAGGGGTCACATAAATTAAATGATCTGTGATTTATCACCAGCTGTTCTCCCCCTCCCTATTCCATTTGATTTAAGAAATCTGAACACACAAGTATACTATAGCCACCATTAATTTTGTCAGGAGGCAAAACCTAATTACACTAACAGCATCATGCACTGAGAAATTAAAATGCATACTGTATGTAAAACCTACACAGCTGCACTCAAAGATCCTAATAAAAGATCAATAGGGACACAGAGAAGTTTTATGGACATTTAATATGGCAGAGCAGAAATTACCACATCTAAAACCAGCGTGGCCCTGGGGAATATTTCTGTCTGTCTGGACAGCATTCTGGATTCAGCTTTGGAGTTATCTAACCCAAAACACACTAAGCTTTTCCGTGGCCAGATCCCAGCTCAACTCCTGTGAAGTATCCTCCACTATCTTCACTGGATTCCTGCTTCCCACCCACACTGTCTTTTTTAAAAATAACAACTTTCTTTATACCTTAAGATGATGAAATTCTTCTCACTTTCAATAAAAGGCATTGCATGAATGGCCACCTCACTGGCTTTAGGGCCTAAGAACTGAGCAACAAAAATGCTACCACGAGAACACAACAGAACACCTTTTGTTTTGGTTTCCACAAAAATAAGAACAATGTCAGATCCATTCATCTGCACTAGGAACAGGGACACAGTATCACAGAGGCATGGGTTTTAATAAAGCAGACTGATGCTGCAGCATGCAGTATTTGAGAAACTGACAACACAGATTTCCAAGCAGGGTTTTCTTTTCTAAATAGACCTAACTTGATTTTCAGATATATTTCCTAAATCTGTGTGCTGGTCAAAGTATAACTGAAGGGCACCCTGCCATTTCTCGCTGTCAGCCCAGGAGAATCTATAAAAACAACTAAGATAATCTGTAGCATCTATGGTCCACAGGTGAGCTACCACATACCTCAGGAAATGAGTAGCTGATACCAGAGATTTGGCTAGGTCTGGCTACCCCTGGTTACTGCTTTCTGTTCTTTTTCTTCCTTTCCTCTTTTTTATTTATATTTTAACCTGATCCTTTTGTTTCTGGACTTTTAGGTTTGAGGGGTAAGGTCAGTTCTGACATGATGAAAGACTGTTATGTAGAAACTAAAAACTGATTCAGAGAAGGAAAAAAAACAAAAAAACAAAAAAAAAATCTTTTTACCTTATGTCCTAAGCTACAGCAGTGATGAAAGAATAGAAGAGAACTTTTAGACAACAAGAACAGCAAAAAATCCAAAAGAAATAAAAGCTTGAGATGCTTTTACCAGCAAGTTTACCGCTTATATCTGCATGGATTTCTCTTAAGAGATGGAGCAAGTTTTTAACATCAGACTGGAAACACCTTCCATTTCTTGAAAATTATTCTAGAACTGTAAAACCTAAAAACCATGTCCATGGTTTGAGATATGTCTATTTTAATAAGTATTTTACGTTCCTTTAGAGTATAATACACGCATCAAAATGCCGATAGAAATAATCCTGAAAAAGACTGACTGGCCTTCTCTTAAAACCTGTTATTTTCTTGAAAGTAATTTACAGAGTGTGTCAAATGAGGACACAAGAAGCTTACGTTGTGTACTTTAATTTTTTTTTATTTTTTTCAATAAAGGGACAAAATGGGTGTATGAACAGGTTAATGCAGACAACTGCCAAAAAAACACAGACAGTGGTTTTTCCAATAGAACTTAACAAAGACCAGAAACAAATACAATAATAAAAAGCCAGGTTGTAATGACCTTTGGTCATCCAAATAAAAAAAATAAAAACAAAGAAAAATAAAAGATCAAATTAAGTGCCTCTGTTTTGAACAGGGCACAAGCAATAATAAATAGTGACTCCCATAGTAAAAGATAAAATTTCAAGTTACGACAAACAGCTTTCATTACAGGAATAGAAAAGGCCAATAACAAAATATTCTGCATTGCCATTTACAAAAAAGTATTGACTAAAGCGGGCTTTCTCTTTAATATGCTTTGCATATGAAATTCTTTCCAATCTAAATATAAAGCACCATTTAGTTTTTGGCAATGAAAAAAACTGCAAAACATTGTTTTTTTCTTTTCTTTTTTTTTTTTCTTTCTTTCTTTTACTGCATATGAAGGTAAGATGCTGGAATGTAGGGAGATAGAAGGAAAGGGACAAAAAGCACACTACATAACAAACCAACGTTATTAGCTTGCAGTACTGCATACAGTATGGCAGCAGGAAAAAAGAACAAAAAGGGATATGTACAACCCTTATGACAGCCATCCGTGTGACATTCTAGCAGGCTCCCCCAAACCGCCATTATATGGCTTCTCATCTGTACAACGTCACACTTTTTTGTTTCTCTTTTCTTTTTTGAAGCATACAAATAATTTGCACTATATTATCCTGCCAAATTAAAAAAATATACTGTGGCAGCCTGTCTTTTTTATTTCCACTACCAAAAAAAGGTACATTGATACCTTTTAAGAGAACAAGCAACAATTAAAAATACAAGCTTCAATATAAATACTATAATGCCTAACACTAGATGAACATTTAATTCAAATACCATTCTAGAAATACAGAAAAAAGACCATAAATGTGTTTTAGCATAGGAATCAACATGAGTGTGCATTTTCCTATATTTAAGTACTATATAATCTTAAACCTTTCCCAAATGTATTTTTTTTACAACCTGAAGAGCGGTGTGTAATCCAAGGCATAGAATTTTCACTACCATTTTTAAATGGATAACAAGTCTTGTAACACCACCAAGACAATGGAGCCCTAAAATGCAGTTCCCCCCTAAACATAATGAAGTGTTTTTTAAAAATTTTTTTCTTAACATTTATATTTTAAAAAAGTTTTGTACAAAAAAAATCCTTGCACTGTAGAAGCGAAAGCAATCATTCATCTCTACGTTAAGTGTACTCTGTTTCCATTCACAGCGCTTGCAAAGTTGTGTCCAAGTAAGTGAGCTCATTAGTCAAGTAAATGGCTGGCAAAGTTTTTAAAGTTTATTTTTAAATGCTCATCAATGAGATTGTGTTCAACTGTTTTTTCAGCGTTTTTGCAACTTTTCCCTTAAGTATAGACCTGTAAACTGGGAAAATTGTACAGTGCACTTAATTGTCCTATCTGAGCAGGTTTATTTTATACTCAACCTCTGTATCTCTGATTAGAGAAAAGATACAGGTATCACAGGCAGAGTCAAGTGCTATTTGAACACCAACCGGGGCAGATGCTAGCTTAATAAAAAAGAAAAAAATAAAAAATAAAATAAAACAATGAATCCTCTTCCATGTTAACACAAATAGCACACAGTGTATGGAAAAGAAATGAAGTACAACTTTTAGGGAGCACAGACATACATACTGCTACTCTTAAAATTCTTTCTCTTCTTTTTTTAAGAATGTCACATTTAAACACAAGTCTTAAGAATTCATAGTTTATCATTGTATCAACATTAGCTTATACACCTGTTCTAGTTTCAAATGGCAAATAATACCACGTTGTGCTAATAAAATCACTTTTTTTCTCTCTGTTCCCCTCTGTCAAACCTTACTGTCAGCCTCTTCTTTTTAATACGGTATACAAGGTCTTAAATTTAACATTTGATTGTCCACTGACAACCAAGTGGGTCTGGATCTATTTCTTTTGATACCAGAATTTTTAAGATATCTTTTAAAATAAGTATCTTCATAAAATGAACTCCTTACTCATGTATTGAATCATGTTCCAGGGTTTTTGCACATTACACATTCAATTTCATCATGTTTAAAAAAAATAAAACTGGGCAAGACAGCCCATTTCTTTTAAGCTCTCATTAGGAGCAAAGTAACTTTTTATACTGGTATAATCAGTTTTTGTTCACAAAGTTAAACTAAAGGGAAAATGATGATTAACTAGGACATAATGGGTCATATTTTTAGGTAGCCATTGTTGTGAGAAATACAATATAGAATTATATGCTAGGTCCTAAGGTCGATCACCTCACCCAATTCTGAATTAAGCTATGAGTTTATAACAAGTAGAAAGAACCATCAGTGTGGTTTTAACAGATCCAAGGCACTCATATTTTAAAACCAAATGATAGAATAAATTTGTTCTGTTTTTCTGTTAATTTGTCAATTCAAGGCCTTTTTTTCTTTCCTCTCCATTTGATACATTTAACCCTTTAGAGACAGGCATTTAGCTCATAGGTTTTATTCAGTGCTATGCGTTCTGTCTATAGAGGGTTAACCCAAAGACTGTTCTATCTCCTCACATTAAAAAAAAAAAAAAAAAAAAAAAAAAAAAGAACTGTACATGATATGTATTACAGAATGTATGCAGCATGGTCATTTTTCTCTCTCTTTTTCTCTCAGAACGGAACTGGAAACAGCAACATGTTTGCTCATATTTGCTCAGTATGAATTGGGGACAATTTAAAATAGCCATCACATACCATACATGCTGTCTAAGTTTAAAAAAAAAACATACACAACATGTAAATTATTGCACAAGAGAAAGGCTCAAAGTTTGCGTAAAATGCAATAGTATTGCCCCATACAGATCATGCATTCAAACGGTGAGAACATAAAGGGAAAAAATTCTTTAAAAAGAAAAAGAAAAGAAAAAGAAAAAAGAAAAAGAAAGAAAAAAACAGGTGTGCTGGTGACAAGCACTCTTATATTCTTAGCTTCCATTACTTCTGGGTTTTTTGTTTGTTTGTTTAAATCACATGGGACTAGAAAACAATCCTACAGGGAGTGGGGCTGGAGGGCCCTGGGGAGGTGGGGTGGTGAGGAGGAGGTGGCAGGTGGGAGTGAGGGAGGGGTATTAATATACCTCTATTCAGTTTTTATATCATTATTCAACACTCGATCACTGTGCCATTTTTTCATATGTTTCTCCAGGGTACTGTACACGCTAAAAGGCATCTTACAAATTTCACATTTGTAAACGTCCTTCCCCACCTGGCCATGCGTTTTCATGTGCCTGGTGAGCTTGCTACTCTGGGCACAGGCATAGTTGCACAGCTCGCATTTATAAGGCCTTTCGCCCGTGTGGCTTCTCCTGTGGACAGTGAGATTGCTACAGTTCTTGAAGACTTTCCCACAGTACTCACAAGTGTCGCTGCGTCTGCCCTCTTTTGAGCTGGGCCTGCCCGGGCCCGGACCACTAATATGGGGCGTGCTCCCTCCACTTCCCGTGCCGCTGCGCCCCGAGATCCCTCCGTCCAGCTCCCCGGGCGGCGTGGAGAAGCGCAAGCTCCCGTTCTCCGAGGAGTGCTCTGATGAGGAGGCAAAAGGCGATTGTCTGGAGTCTCCGAAGCTAAGGAAAGGATCTTTGAGCTGCCTAGAGGCCGCGTAGCCGGCAAGCCACTGCGAGTACACGTTCTCCGTGTTGGGCATCGCGGCTGGGGGCAGGTCAAACTCTTTCTCCAGCTTGATGCGCTTGGAGAAGGGACTCAGCGAGCTGGGGCTGCCCAGCAGCAGCTTTTTGGACAGGCCTCCCGAGGCCGACTCGCCCGGGGAGCACCCGCGGCCGTTAACAGTGCCATCGTCTATGCGGTCCGACTCGCCGGCCACCGAGTCTTCGTCGCAAGTGTCCCTGTGGCCCTCGGCCTCAGCCAGGTGGCTCCGCTTGTGCTTCTCGCCCAGGACCTGGTGGAAGGCCTCGCTGAAGTGCTGCATGGAGCTGAGCACCATGCCCTGCATGACGTCAGGCAGGGCGCGGCCCTCGTCGCCCACGCCCACCACCGCACCCCGCGAGCTGTTCTCGTGGTGGCGCGCAGCCTCCAGGCTCAGCCCGAAGCCGTAGTCCACCCTCTCGCTCTCTGTCAATTCCTCCTCCTCCTCTTCCTCCTCTTCTTCCTCTTCCTCGTCATCCTCCTCTTCCTCCTCGTCCCCATTCTCTGGAATCAGGTTGGGGTCATTCTCACTCTTGAACTTGGCCACCACAGACTTGAGCGCGCTGCTTGCGCTGCCCACCAGGTCACTGGTGCCCGGTTCTGGGGAGCTGGCGGTGGAGAGACCGTCGTCAGACTTGACTGTCATAGGGGACGACTTGTGCATGTGCGTCTTCATGTGGCGCTTCAGCTTGCTGGCCTGCGTGCACGCGTGGTCGCACAGGTTGCACTTGTAGGGCTTCTCGCCCGTGTGGCTGCGCCGGTGCACCACGAGGTTGCTCTGAAATTTGAACGTCTTGCCGCAGAACTCGCATGACTTGGACTTGACCGGGGGCTGGGAGGGAGGAGGGGCGGATTGCAGAGGAGGGAGGGGGGGCGTCGCCAGGAAGGGTGGCTTGCTACCTGGCTGGAATGGTTGCAGTAACCTTTGCATAGGGCTGGGCCGGCCTGGGGACAGCGGTGGGCTAGACGTGTTCCCTGCCAGCTCTCTAAGTCTCCTAGAAAAATCCATGGCAGGAGGCTCCATAGCCATTGGATTCAACCGCAGCACCCTGTCAAAGGCACTCGGGTGATGGGTGGCCAGGGCCATCTCTTCCGCCCCCAGGCGCTCTATGCGGTGGGGGTCCAAGTGATGTCTCGGTGGTGGACTAAACAGGGGGGGAGTGGGTGGAAAGCGCCCTTCGGCCAGGCCGGAAGCCTCTCTCGATACTGATCCTGGTATTCTTAGCAGGTTAAAGGGGTTATTGTCTGCAATATGAATCCCATGGAGAGGTGGCTGGGAAGGACATTCTGCACCTAGTCCTGAAGGGATACCAACCCGCGGGGTCAGGGGACTTCCGTGTTCGCTTTCTAAGTAGATTCTTAATCCATGAGTGTTCTGTGCGTGTTGCAAGAGAAACCATGCACTGGTGAATGGCTGTTTGCAAGTTGTACATGTGTAGCTGCTGGGCTCATCTTTACCTGCAAAATAATACAACACCAACATCAATGTTTAATCACCAAGCAGGCATTAGCAATTGCTTGTTTACGCTTCAACTCCAGGCTTCCCTGCCCCCACCCTCTACCCCAAGACCTAACCTCCAGTGCACCTACTAACCCTCTGCTTAAAAGGTGTGTGACACACGTGATGGTCAGTAACCAATAGATATTTGTCAAACCAGTCTCCCCTCCCTAAAACTCAGTTCTGAGAATGCTTATTCAATCCCAAAGGCAGAAAAATTCTAACCAATTAATTAGAGCATGAAGATAGTGTTCTATAATCTAGGAAACACAGCAGATATCTTCTGAACTTTTCGATCTCATGATCAGCTGCAGTTAGGGACAAGCCCCTTAATCTTTGCGTACTTTGGCTTCTTCAACTGTTAGTGACCCAAACAACAGTTTTGCTTCCTAAATCCTATGATTGTCCTTGCCTATTCCCCGATGGATGGAAGGTGAACTTGCTGAAATGCAATTGATCCAGAGATACAAAAAAAGAGAACGTCAAACACTATTATTCTCCATGGTCCTACCGTATCTTAGGCTAAAACATACTAATTACTGATATTGTTGAAATGAGAAGGGACTCAGAACTCTTTACTGAAAGAGGAACTAGCAACCTTCTCCCGTCTTGGCCTGTGTACAGGTCAGCAGGTTCTAATTTGGGCTCCATAACAACCCCCTAGGGACACCCATTTTTATCTCAGGGGACATTGTGAAAATCTCAAAAGAAAAAACTTAATTCAGATTTAGCTGAAAGCCAGTAACAAATCTTTAGGAGTTGTCCGCAGTGTAGTCAGTGCAAATCTAGAGAAGTCAGGAGAAGGGGCTGGTGCCAACTTCAGCAGACACACTGCCCTGGTAGAAGGCACAGTTCAGGCAGCCAGCACCGTGACAGGCAGCAGGCTGAGCAATGCTACACTAGCCTCCTCCTCATTATTTTGAGAGGCTAACAACGTGAACCAGATTATACAACATCCTGCGCCCTCGGCTGAGACTCGGCTCCAGTTGAGAAAGAAACAGAAAGATACAGTTCAGCTAGTCAACTCTTTGGCCAGTAGCCAAGCCGTCTGGAGAGGGGCCCTGCTGAAGTCACATTATTTCTCTCTTGCTGAAAAGAACCCGAGAGTAGTAAATGCCACTTTGGCAGAGAGGGTGCCAGCTTGACTTCACAAAATCATTCATTTTTAGAGATAGCTAAATTGAAATTATATATATATATATATATATATATATATATATATATAGTAATTTAGCAGTTAACTGTAGCCTTAAAAAGGGGCTCACTGGTAATAGTGGCCTAGGGACAAAGATGAGAGAAAACCATGGTGTCCCAGGGATTCTGAAAAAGGTAGAGCTTAAAATATAAATGAAAAATAAACTTTCTCCCTCTTTTAAGAGGGGCTAGGGGCTGGGGAAATAGCTCAGTAAAATAGGGTCTTGCCTGGCAAGCAAGTGCAAGGATATGGGTTCAATCCCCACTCCCGCAAAAAAAAAAAAAAAAAAAAAAAAAAAAAAAAAAAAAGAGGACCTTAAGCCCACAGCTAGCATTTGTCAGTAATTTTTTTAAACGCACAAAATTCACCAGGGAGCTAAAGAGTGGGAATGAGGAATTCATCAATTATATGATTTTTCCATTTAGCAAGTCAGAAAGAAAAGCTGGCTCTATCTTCTTAGAAGCCTCAAACATTCATATTCCAAAACAAGCCGGATCACTCAAAGCATTTGTCTAAATAATGGACTCCTGCCCTGACCTTGTAATTTACTTTATAATGCATTTATAATCTCACTCAATATATCCCACTCCTGGGTAAATCTCTTTAACAAGATTAGATAGTAAGATACCAAAATTAGGTTTCAAACATTTGTCTAATGTGGAAGGGGGAGAAAAGGCAGCAAGATCTTGAAAGAAAATGCTGACATTAGTGTCACATTATTTGCCTATTTTTGTTTGCCTCCTCTCTTCAAAGAGAAATAAAAAGCTTCATTGAGAGTATTTTCATAAATTTTTTGTTGTTGTTGAACAATGACTTGGGTCCCAAATAGGCAGGAAAAGAACTATCTGCTTTCAACTACTGTGACCTTCTGTGGCTTTCTCCTTTGCCTCCCTGGGATTCTGGGTTATTATCATACGTGTAGCCTGACAATCGGAATTGGGTGAGCAAAGAGGAGATTTGTCAGCTGAAGCAAGTCCTTAACACTTTCATCACTCCAAATGCCTTCGAATCATATTTTGCCCTTCTAATCCTCTCCTGAAAATCAGGACTGGCCCCATAGTTAGTGATGCTGGCTTCTCGTGGGCCATGATGCGGCCACTGATAGACGCCGAGGTTTGTGCCTTGCAGTGCTCTCTCAAGAATCTCATCCATACCCTCACCAAGGGGCTTAGACAAGGAAAGTATGTTTTATGTTGTTGCCCTGTGCTTCCCTAAATTTTTTCAGAGCGACTTACGTGATTGTACTGCAGTGTGTTAACACTGGCGCTATTCTGCCCCTCATACATCAGGTCAGAGAAAATGTCATTTTATCTTACAACTAACACACAACACGCAGTTTTCACTACCACATTTTAGCATTCCCATCAAATAGATATTCTAGATCATAAGGGCAGCCAGTGTAATCATAATGTCAATGAGAAGGGCTGTTACGATTGAGACTAAAGATGACATGGAAAGAGCTGCTCTCAAACTGGTAATTATTACCAGTCCACTAATAGCAAATGATGCATTACAATTTCACCATATAATCTGTATTTCACTCAGCTCATACCAGTGCACCATATTATATTACAGTGTTCACAGATTCTAAATTCCTAAACTGCAGTCATCAATAAATGTGTTACTTGCCATAATTTGTGAAATTACTTTGCTCATAACATCTTTGATGGTTTAGAAAGACCAGAATTGATTTCCTGCGTGGCAAAATTAGGGCTACATTGATTTATTGATGTGCAAAATATAATAATATTCTTCATTTACTCTGATGAAAATCAACTTCTCAATTTGAGAGCCTCATTGGGCATTCACAGGGATTGTTTTGATTTAAAGCAATAAACTGAGATGAAGCCCCCAAGCGCAAGAACTCAAGGCACTGAAAGGGTTAAAGTGGTTGTTAGCCTATCTACTAGATTTTATTTTATTTCATTTTACTTTACAGGAAAAAAAATGGTCTCCTATGTTTAGGGAGTTACCAGTGCTAAAAGTCTTATGAGCAAGCCTCAAATTTTGGAATAAGGGGGACTGAGGCAAACTCTTTCCTCTGTTACTAGCTTGTAGCTATACAACAGTCATTTACTTCTCTGAGCCTTCAGATTCCTGTCTGTAAAATGAGTATAAAAACAGTAACTCTAAAGGATTATTGTAAGATTCTAATGACAGAAGCATATAAAAGCCCTCTGTAAACTATCAGGTCCAACAAGCATGTGTGTTTTCATTACCACCAGGTGTGATTAATTACCAAGAGTAATGACTAACCACACTACATGCCCAGAACAGCTTCCAGGGGAAGGTCTGAGTGAGGGCAGTCTTTCCCTGGGCTCTGGCTAAAGAGACAGAAGGGTGATCTTAAGTCATTGTTCTGCTTTCACAACCAGGGAGGCCACAGGCTATAGGCTGAATGCCAGCTGTAGATGGGCAGTGCAGCTGCGTAAGGTGCGCATCAGTTTTGCTCTAGAGCCTTCTGGAACCATGCAACTCATTTGCACATAACTTGTTGTCATCACTCCTAAACTGGTCCTGCCACACTGGACACCAGTCAACTACGGACCCTGCCTTTGTGAGTAGTAGGTAGAGGAGGACAAGGGCTCAATACTGAGGTCACACTTTCCCACCCATCAACCAAACTCCGTGCCCTCAGGAAAACCAAACTGAAGACTAGACTGAACTGTTGCCTTGATCAGCAGCCCCTCAACTCCACTTTCCTCTCCACACCCCCTTGTTTCCCCTCCTTTCCAGGGTGCTCCAGCAAAAGGAGTACTCCCCACTCAGGCAGCAGGTAGGGACTGGAATCCGTGAACCCAACCCCCTAAACTCGCTGCCTGATCCAGCCCAAGGTTGGGGGTTGTGCTTTAACCCCTGTACCACCCTCAGGACCCAAGAGCTTGTGAAATCACTACAATAACTCTTTGTTACCTGAGATTACCTAGGAGCTAGCAAAAATAAACAACTTGCTTTGAATTCGTTAGAAGAGTGCATGTCCTGCCCTGCAGACTCCATTCACAGATAGGTAAATTTAGTTTCCCTCTATTATTTGAAAAGAAAATCCCTTTCTAGCCTTAACTCTTGCATCTTATTCTTCTTTATTTTCTTTCCATGATCCTCTCCTTTCTCTTTTCCCTCCCATGAAAGGTTATATTTTTTCATTTACTTTCAAAATAAAAAGTAGATGGCCCTCTTCTTTTTTTCTTGAAACTGCTTTTATTGTATTTGAGGTAGAATCAACCTCTGCCCCCAACACTTCAACCATGCATGATCATACCACGTATTGCTACATACTAAAGCAAACTGAATTATTGTTTAAAACATCTTTAAGGAAATATTTTTATAAATGCACAAATCTAAATTTCCTTAAAAGGTCTCCACTATAAAAGTTCACTTGAACAAGTAAATGGATGATGATAGTAGTGGTGGCAGAGACTTTATGTTTCAAGTATAGTGCTGCGCATTTTTCTCTACAATTAAAGAAAAATAAGCACAAATTATGTGTATATGAATGCATATGTATGCACATATATAATGTAGCATGTGTATATATAAATATACCATGTTCGAATACAAACGTAAATGCAAACATAATGTGAAAAGTTCAGAGTGACTCTGAACTGACTTCTTGTGACTGTGGTCTCTGCTATCTGTCATGGAATAAATTCAAGCCCTCAGTGAGACCATAGGAGTGAATGTCCAGCAACAAAAAGATTCTGAATGCACAGCATGGAGCCTGGGAGGAACCTGAGCAGAAGACCCAGAGGGATGAGCCGCTCTGAGCTCCATGCCTTCAGTGAGGAAAGAAAAGTAAAAGGGCAAGGACATATCACTCTGGGGCTGAGTGGAGTGAAGGAGCAGGTGCCAAGTAAGTAATGGAATAATACATACACTGATGCCAATCTCTTTTGGAAGTATCTCCCTTCAGTACTTAAAACTTAAGGGCAATTTCCAGAAATTCTAATCTCAAGACACATGGACATTTGTAGAAGAAATAATGCTCAACTTACAAATACCCTGCGGGGCATATTCTGCACTCATCCCGGGCGTGGGGATTAGAGCTCCATGTGCAGAACGAGGGGAGGACAGGCCCCTCCAGTGCAGAAGTTTATCTGTGAAAGAAACCCAAAATCAAGCACTGCAGCTATAAACAATGTGCATCGTAAACCACAGGCTATCACATTTCGATTCCATTAAAATAGATTAACATCATTACAACAGCCTTGCAGATAGTTAAGAGGCCCAGTGCCGGCAACAAAAGAACAGTGGTGAGTTGTTTCCCACAGTTTTTGTTTTTTCTTTAATTTTGGACTTTTTGGACAAAAGGAAAGGAGTTTATTTTAGATATGGAGGTGGGGGTGGTTCTTAGGTTCATTTGCTTCATTATCTGTTGTTATTCGGTTATTGTCTCAAGGTTAGAGATCTCTGCAAATAACAAGGAGTAAATTGCTAATATAATGGGGAGGCTGGAAAAAAATGGGATTTATCTGCAAGGCTGGTTTATATTCATACATTGGCTGTACCTTATAATCAAGTGCAAACAAAAAAGCAATACAATATACTAGTAAGAAGTGAATTGTTTTGCAAACCATTTTTAATAGGACAGTCCCACTTTCCCCCGCCCCCAACCTCTCCTCATGTTATATTTACGGTAGGATTTTCAGTGACAGGAAACCTCCGGCACTATAGCACTTAGTAAGGGAACACTGTAATACTCTGTCCATTGGAGTACCTGATACAGGCATACTTTCTCCTGATACTAAGCGATTGAAAATGAAGGTTAGACTTCTGGAGTTGAATAACTTTGGCCACGTTCCCTCTTGGAGACTAAGGAGTTGTCTCATTAAGTGACATGGAAAATATTGGCATACATTAAGAGCATTGCCCAGAAACCAGGACCCACTTCTCCATTCTACTGCACACCTGGTAAGGAAAAGTGACTTTTCTTTTTTTTTTTTTTTAATTATTTTATTTTATTTTGTTTTTTCTTGTTTCAGAACTTTTGTTTGTTTGTTTGTTTTTATGGCCGGCTCAGCCTGCCCTGAGGGCAGTGCTGGCGCAGCATGTGGTGCCGGGGATAGAACCGTGGTCCCTGCAGCCGCCTGCAGGCTCTTTAGACCACTGCGCCATCCTGCCAAGCCCCGAAAAGTGACTTTTCACAGTCATAAATCTAGCAGTTAGCCACACATTTCTAGTACTGAGATTTTTTCAGGAAAGGAAATTTGGTTTGTGTGACCTGTGGATTATACGGTTTCTGTGGTAAATGTCCAGCTTTTGCAAGTCTATCTCAGAAAACTAACCATATAGATGTTAACCTTGAAATAGGGTGGAGGACAGGTGCAAGGGGAGACATCCCACATGTTCTAGAGAGGTTTGGAGCTTCTGGAGACTGGAAGAGGCAGGAGAGAAGAAATGATGGGGGAAGGATGATTTCCATTAGCTCAATATTCAAAGCACTTAAGTGATGTTGGGTACACTGAAGGAGAGCTATCCAGAAGAGTAAAATATGTCCTGTTTCTGTATAAGTCGCATTGCCAAGTGCAGCAAGCACGGTGGGGACAAGTTTCCCTTTCATCAAGACCCCAGTGGTAACAACAGTGTGTGGTTAGAGAAAGCTGTTACACCAACAGTAACAGCTCTTGTTGCCAGGCCTGCAAAGAGAAGCCATCAGGGAGCCACGACCTCATCTGAAGCCATCTAGGGAAGGCCACTGCTTCCTCTCTGATTCAAAACAAAATAAAAACCATAAAAAGAACCAACAAAAAGTAGAAAGACAACTCAGGAAGTATGTCTACATTTGGCTGTTTATGTTAAATTAATTGAGAGGCTAGGATAAAATGAACTGCAGATTTTATTCTTGTAGTTTTCAAGGAGAAATCTGAGAATCCACTTTTGCACCTGTTCTTACCTCCACAAAGTTATTTGTTTCAGAGGCTAAAATCCTTTTCTTAAGTAACCTGCATAACTGAAGGAATCTCTTGATCCTAGCACAATAGCAACAGGGCATTTGGACTCTTGCATAGATATAGTCTTATGTCAAGTTCTGCCACTTTGGGCAGAGATCCTGAGATCCTTCGGTGGATCTCCCACAAGAAGTGGGGCAAACAGCCCCACCCTGCCCTCACCACATGCATTATCACTGGTTGGCAGATTTGTCTATTGCTCCGCTAGCTCTCAACAAACTGCGCTTAGCAGTGGCAGAGGCCAAAAGACAAAGTGAGTGTTCGTCAGCCAGAGTCTGAGTACCTGGCACCAGGGCACTGGTTTGAGGTTTCGTGTTTTTTGTTATAAAGAACATTAACCACCAAGTTTATGCCTTAATTTTTACAGACTGGGAAAATGGGACTTTCAAAAATTAAGTGGTTTGTGTGCAATGCACAGTTGAGTACCTTTCATCTTGCTCTCCTAAATGTGTACTGTTTCTAATGTCTTATCTATTATTATTATTACATTCTCTTTAAAATAATAAAGTAAAAAGGTGAAGAAAACAATTATTAATGTTTATTGAAAAAAAAAAAAGTGGTTTGTTCCTAGTTGAACTAAGGCTAATCTCAGAGTTATTCTGCCACTCCTGGCCTACGTTTTCACCTGTGACATCTGTCTCTTCCCTCTGCTGTCACTGTCATGGTCTTCACTGGCCAGAAAGAGCCTACAGAGAGTGGCTTCTATTTCCACTGCCCTACTGGGCAGCACTTGAAAACCTCTCCAGGCAGATTCCAGCCAGCTGGGTGAATCCTGGCTTCCAAAAGTTTCCAATGGACTGGCTTGGGTTCCCAACTGGAAAACAGCTCCTGGCCTGTGCTGTAGGCCTGCTGGCTGAGCCCCACCACTTTGCCTTCTACCTATGCTTCTCATGCAGAATTAATCTGCTGAAGAAAAACAAAACTTTGCTCTCAGCCTAACAAACTGTTTATTTTAGAAAACAGCACACTATCTTTGGGCCAGAGACTAGGACTCAGGTTTCTCTTCTTCCAGGAAAATGGTCAAAAAGCAGTGCTGACTGGGATCCCTACTAACTCTGCTGCCTCTCTCACTAAACACATCCACAAGTTCTCCTTAGTGAAGAGAATCAACATTCCCACATGAGCTGGAAATGCTAAATTTTTAATAGCCTCCCTAGGGTTTAACTTCTTGCTATGATGCCTTCAATTATTTCATCACAGCCTAGGCAAAGTAAAGCATCACAATTAGTGCTTCAAAACATCAGACTCCACAAGCAGCTCTGCCTTCCTGGGCGAGGAGGGGGACAGGTCTGTGTTGGTTGAGGGCTGCTTCTCTCCCCACCTCCTTTTTGTTCTCCCATGGGAGAGATAGGCTCAGTCATGTGGTGGTGTAGTTATGCTCTCTTGATTTCTTTGTTGGTGCTCTCAGGGAAGTACTTGGTTCTGAAAGTACAGACCCAGGCCCAGCGACAGTGACTCCTGGCATTGTGTTGGATAGAAATTCTCAGGCTCCACCCCAGACTGGCAGGATCTGAAACTGCAGGTGGGTGGGGAGGCAGCAATCTGTGTTGAATAAGTCTCCTAGGTGATTCTGATGCATAGGTAAGTTCAGTAACTCCATCCTAGGGTAAGGGAAAGAAAGGAAGCTTGGAGCTTTGATGCTACGTGAGCAGAGACCCATGGACCATGAGGCTGTCACTCCTTCTCCCAGGACCCATCTTCCTTAAGACTAAACCATCCCTTCATTACCTATCTCTCCATCCATCACTGACCAGGCCAAGTTTCTTCAAGTAGAAAGTTCACCTGCCATAAGACAACACCCAGTGTTAGGCAGATAGTGTCCTCACTGTTTCCCTAAAAGCTGAAATACTGGCCCGGCAGGATTGCTCAGTGGTTTAAAGCGCCTGCTTAGGAAAGCTTAGGCGGCTGCAGGGACCGTGGTTCGATCCCTGGCACCACATGCTATGCCAGCCCTGCCCTCAGGGCAAGCTGAGCCAGCCATAAAAATAAATAAATAAACAAACAAAAGTTCTGAAACAAGAAAAATAAATAAATAAATAAATAAATAAATTATTTTTAAAAATGGCTGAAATACTTACCCTGAAAATGTAGCCCAGTGGGAGAGGCACTGGCCTAGTATGTGTGAGGCCCTGATTCAATCCCCAGCACCATAAAAAAAGAATGAATAAATGAGTATTCTGCTGGATGGAGCAAGAACTGGACTTCTATTTCCCTTTCCAGACTCTGGAATGTGACATGCCACCCTCCCCTGAAATCATATCTATCCAAATGCCCTGGCTTCTCTGGTAGAAGGTGCTCTAACCTATTCTGTTTCGTAAAGGTCTCTCCAATGCCATTCTACTTGGGGTCTCAGATATGCCTTATGCATTATTAGGTTGCAAAGTTTCCTCAGGGCTGAATAAAAACTGGTAAATCTAATTTTTCAGATCTCATTAAAAATCTGGAATGGTTTTCATTTCATGTTATTCACTGTTCACTTTACACTTCTATATACACTGAGTACCAGCTTTTGACCCAGATGTGTATAAGTCCAGCGAGATATCCCCAAATTTAAGGTCATTCAATTAAGTTTCCTCAAGGAGATCTCAAAGATTCCATGGCTGTTAGCATGCTATTTGTTTTTTCAACTAACCAGTGGGCATGTACCACAGCCACATTGTTGTCTTCTCAACAAATAATACTACTGATCTCCAAACGTGACAGAACAGTGAGGTACGAAGCACCACATCTGACTTACTTAATGAACGCTTTGGGAGCAATGACCGCTTTGGGAGCTCAACTGTTATCATGTTAAATGTTTTTTTGCTTTGTTTTGTTCTGTTTTTTTGGTACCAGGAATTGAATTTACAACCTCTCGATTACCAGGCAGGTGCTATGACACTGAGCTACATCGCCAGGCCTGTTATCATGTGCTGAAATCCCAGGACTAGGAGTTGAGGATACAGCTCAGTGGTCGAGCACTTGCCAGGCATGTGCCAGGCCCCGAGTGTGATCTGCAGCACATGCGCACACACCCACACAAGTGTGCTAGGCCTCTCCACAGAGCAGAGAGACGCATGCTGTTCACTAAATTATACATTCTAAAATATACAGAGTCTGTAAAAACCAAAATACAAACTTCAGCAGTATCGCACGTTAATGAATGTCTGGAAGCTAATGGCCACCATTCTGAGTACCTTTTGTAGTTGCAAAAGCTGAAGGTAGTATATTAACCTCATGATGTCACAATAAATTTAATATTAAAATATAAAAATTTTTCCTTCCTAGGTGTATACATTTTTCTGGCTCTGTACACATTCAGATGACCACATCCTCAAGTAAAACAAACCATTCTGTGAAGCTGCAACCTCCCGCTCACCTTGAGTCGGCAAGAAGAGTGACTAACAGCTCACTATGAACAAGAAGAATCTCCATATTGGTGACAGGCCAGAAAAATGACCTGTACAGTCCTGTCCCTTTTCCAGATCCTCAAGTTGCCCATCCTCCAAAGAGCCACCTCTTGACCCATACTTAAAATGAATCCTGAATGTTTGTGAAGTTTCCCAACAAAGTCAACTCTAGTATAATTTCCACTGATGAATTCAAGCCATACTAACAATGACAGTGCAGCTAATATGGGCTAGAATCTTCTTTATCCAACTGGAAAGCAAATCCCATGAAAGGTCTTTTCTGGCCAACAGCTTCTAGTTCTTGACCCCAGATATACCTTGGCTACTAGCTCTTTTCTGAAATCCTCTGATTTGTCAAGTATTCTAGAACAAACAGCCATGCCTGTGTCTTGAGTTGCATCAGTCTGGACTGAAAATGTGCCAGCTTTATCACTGCTAACAGAATTCCTAATTAACCTTCTGATATTGTCAAAATCACATTCTCTTTTGTTCTACAAATGAACATGTCCGTTACCTCTTTTTTCCCGCATTGTTTTTTTTTTTTTTTTACTAGCTTAAGCTTTTACCAAATCAAGATACCCCTTTAAAAGTATGCTCTGTAGGGGCCAGGCGGGATGGCTCAGTGGTCTAAAGTGCCTGCTTAGGAAAGCTTAGGCAGCTGCAGGGACCATGGTTCGATCCCTGGCACCACATGCTGCGCCAGCCCTGCCCTTAGGGCAGGCTGAGCCAGCCATAAAAATAATAAATAAATAAACAAGCAAAAGTTGTAAAACAAGAAAAAAATAAAATAAAAAATTCTTAAAAAAAAAAAAAAAAAGTATACTCTGTAGAAATAAAGCAAGCAAGGATTCTAGACACCACACCAAGTCAAATCTCTTTGCTGAAACCTGTTCATGGTCTTTATACTACTTAATACTTCACCAGTGACTTCAATTAAATCAGTCACTCATTTAAACATTCTTCTTTGCCAATTCTGTACTTTCAGGGCCATAATTATCCAAAACAGAGGTTATTAATTTCACCTTTTAGGAGCTCTTGTCTCAGATCTTCTTTTTGTAAGAGAAGAGGGACAGATGACATCTTTCATGCCCCTTTATCTATAAAAATGCAAAAAATGCAAGCCACCAATCTGTCAGGCCTAAACAAAATTTTCTGCAATCTGTGTCTTTAACATAAGCAAAGCATATAATTCAAAGAAAAAAAAAAAAAAAAGAGCTTGCTTTTCTGAAGAATAACTAAACCAGAGACATTGTGTTCCATCTTTGTGTTGAAATGCAGATTTACCACTAAAAGGCAAATCCTTCATTTCAAAAGGTTGAATAGGATGGTACTTAAAAAAAGAATTCCAGCTGGTTAAATTTAGGGTGTTGAAAAAAGTTCACTCCAATAATATTCTTTGGCTCTGGGCCCAAAGTATTTTCACTCGATTGTGAATTAGATAAATTTTATTACACTTTAAGCTTTTGCCTTAGAATGGAGGGACTTGTCTAAGAGGCTGGAAGGACTGCTGCATAAAAAAGACAAATTGTCTTAGAACAATTTTTTTGTTTGTTTAACCATGTACTTCACTATCCAAAATGTGTGTGTTCCCAGAATATATTCCATTCATTCATTCCCCATGCATTCATTCAGCAAATATTTACCAAGTGCCCATAATGCCCAAAGCAGTGGGCTAGTCTCTAAGGGTAGCGCAGAGAAAATCCAGACAGGCTTCTCCACAGGAGGCTTCATCCAGCAGAAAGATAAGGCCTTGGCAGAAACTGCCTTACTCCAATGCAGAAAATATGTCATAAGAAATACTCAGGAAAACAATTATGTAGATTCACATAAACAGGAATGACAGAGTCCTCAGTAACCCCTGGAAATGGGTTCCAGGAACCCACTCATTAAGCTACATCTCCAGATGCTCAAATCCCTCAGATGCCATGGCAATATTTATATATGATACATGCACCTTCTCATGTACTTAAATTAGCTCTGTGTGACTTATAATATCTAAAGCAATACAAATGCTTAGTAAATAGCCACACTGTTAGGGAAATGGTGATGTGGGAAAGGCTGTTCATGCAATTCTTTTCAAATATTTGAAATCCAAAGAAGTTTTTTGAATCCTTGAATGTAGAATCCAATGGATACAGAAAGCTAACTATATACTTTGCTTTGCAAACGAGCACTGAGACTTTAAGGAAGACATAACAGGAGCTACACTTGGAAAGCCAAGAGAAACACCTTTTAGACAAAAAATAAACATGGATATTCACACAGAAGCAAAGCCCAAGGTGGACAGGAAAGGGGGATCACCCATCAGTTATACTCAGTCAAAACACGGTACTTTCATTCATCTGGGCAACAGCAGAGCTATGGTCATCAAAATAAATCCTCTGAGGACTTCTATGAAGTCTTTAGCTTTCACAAATTTGTATTTTCAAATAACTAATCTTCTTAAAATAAGGAACACAGGGCCAGCGAGATGGCTCAGTGGTCTAAAGCACCTGTGGAGGAAACTTAGGGCAAGCACTGCGACCGCTCCTCGATCCCTGGCACCACATGCTGCACACCCCCACCCCAGGGCGGACTGAGCCAGCCATAACACAAACAAATCAATGAGGTTTAAGAGAAATAAATAAAAAAATCTTAAAAAAAAAAAAAAAAGGAACACAGCCATGTGGACTATTACAAAATTATGAAAGCTCATCTGTCCTCTTTTACCTCCTCACACCCCCCTCAAATTCTTCTTCTCCTGATGAACGGTGGCTGTCTACCAAGACAGAGTCCACTGTTTTATTCCTCTGAGTCAAACAAGTGTTGATAACTGTGTTCTTCTTTGCCTCCCTGGCTTAAGTGATCTATTTCAGATGCATCTTTGCCAATTTAAGAAGGGCTTGTACTTGCTGAAACATTTTCAACAAATGGCTGTGCAAAAAATGTTGAGATTTTCCTATAGTACATTGTCTCTTCCACCATCAGCTTAACCTTCATTCCAAATTTCCTCTCTTCCATTCGAAGCCATAGATAGGGAGGACAGGGGAAACTTACTTTAACACTGAGCAATTGGTTGAGGAGAGAGAAAGACACACACAGAGACAGAGACAAAGAGAAGCTATGGGATGTATTTTTCAGAACATTTGAGATCAGGTGTGGTGATGCACACCTGTAATCCCAGTGCCGGGGAGGCTGAAAACAGGAGGATCACCATGAATAAGAACTGCATAGTAAGATCCTGTGCCAAATATACAAAAACAAAAGAAAAAGGGAAAAGGAAGATGTCTTTGCACAACGTACTGACTTTCGCTGCAGTCTCTCCCCAGATTGTGCTCTTGCTGGAGGAAAACCAGGAACCTCTGTGTGTCAGTCCTAACCCGGCTACTCACCAGCTATTTCTCCCTTTGAGCAAATTCCTCACTTTTTCTAGCCCTGTGTCTTCTAACTTGAAAGAGAGATGGCTGAATCAGGTAGGTTGCTTCTCTCTTCTGCTTTCCACACCAGTCTCAGCCTCCTTGGGCCATGCTGCAAGCTGAATTCTTTGTGACCTTCTATATTAGGAGGGACCTATAGGGAGGTATGGTCTGGGCCCACACACTATGTTAATTCATGAGTCTGGGATAGTAAGGCGGATAGTGCATTTCAAACTCCTAGGGCAGAGACTTGCAAAGTTCACTTGTCTGAGTTTTAAAGAGGAAACCCAGATGAGCCCTGAACCAATGAAACTGAAGGTCAGAGAACCAGGAAGAAACTTCCCACACACCCAGGGTAAATGTCAAGGGAAAAGGTCTCTGCAGTCCGTGCCAGAAGGCCACTGGCAAAGCTCGACCTCATGCCAGAGCCTGGCACCCACTGCTCACGAAAGCACACACAGCACCTCTCCCCAACCACCTGCAGCCAGGGTGGCAAGGCCTCAGCACCCTGCGGACCCTGCCCTCAAGCAGCACGGAGTGTTCCTAGAAAGCCCCATGTACAATGAATTTCTATAAAATGAATCACATTGGCCAGCTCACGTAACTTTGGAGGGCTTTCCTCGCCTTCCTAAGGCTCATCTAAAATTGGCAGGCCTTCTAACATCTTACCTTTTAAGTGCATCCTCCCCACCCCCAACATCCTCTCTGTCAAGTAGTTAATGATCTGTAAACAAACACTTTACATTCAGTGGGGGAGCTCACTATTAAAGGAACCCTGTGGTGAAACCTTTTGAAAAGTTAACAATCTTTCTGTGATGTGAAAAATCACCCTCTAATTTATCAGTTTCTCTTGGTGGGGTTTTGGTGCATACTGGGCCTTCTGAAAGTGGGGCACAACTGCAGTCAATGTCTCCGTGGTAGAAGGGGTGAATGATACAAAAAAGCTGGCCTGAACACATCTTTTTTCACCCAAATTGTTCAGCTTCCCCCAAATTTATGTACAGACATCATACCAGGGAAATAAAAGATGAGAAATCATCATCCCAGACACTTAGAAAGTCTTGAAAACTGCTTAAGAGTGCCCCCCAGCTAAGTATGAGAGGACTGGGGAGGGCAGACCCACATTTTTAGCTGAACAGAAAAAGAAACATTTGGGCTGTAAAGATGGATCTAAGGAAAATGACCACTAGCTTAGCAAGCGTTCACTTTGAATAACACCTGCCAGGGCAGAGAAGGGCTTGTCTATCGAAGCCAGAAGACACAACTCCCAAATTACTCTGAAGAGGCCACCCCAAGCCCTTTTATCTCAGTCAACTCACAACAAATGTCATTTATCACAACTATGATCAGTCTTGGCAAAGTCCCAGAATAAGGCAAAGAAGACTAAATGTGGTGTTTGTAACACCAGTGAGGCTTTGTTCTGGGCACTGTAGAGGATGACAAGACAAAGAGACAAGAAGAGCAGAGGTGAGCAGGCCCAGACTTCAGCAGCCCAGCTAGGCAGGAAGTTTACTGGTCTTATCCTCCTTGAAGGGTGTGCGCAGCCCAGCCGCAGAGAAGGTGACCAGCCAGAGACTGGGCAGCTCTGTGAAGGCTCTGGCAGGCCTCTGCTCCAACAGAGCAGGGCAGTCTTTCTCCCTCTAAGCCTATATGTTCTCAGAGAAGTGTGTCCTGGCCCTTGTGGAAGCTTTGTCCTCCCTTCTCCAGGGAGGAAAACAGGGTGTCAGAAGTGTCCTGCTGTAAGTAGTGAGGACGAGGCCAGAGCACAGTGCCCTACCCACCTCCTTGGGAACCAGTGCTCTTCGACACTCACCTCAGGAGCTCCTAATGTGGGCCAAAACAGGGGTATGCTGTCCAGGTTTCTTACAGACAACCGCTTGCCTTTCTGGGTCTGTGAAGTGGTATGTGCACTTCAGAGAAAGCAGGCAGGGCACACACAATGGACCTAATACTCTGTGACTTCCTTGGCCAAGAGATTCTGAGAACCAGAACCAGCCATCCTCCAGAATGAAGAATCTATTTATGTTCTATGGTTAACACAGAACTGCTCGAAATTATATGAACTAATTTAGGTCTCAAAGCAAAATAAGAAAAAAGAAAAAAAAAAAAAAAAGGTCTAATAGGTCAAATTCTGACATTTCTTCAGGAGCAAAACTAGGCTGCTGTCTAGCCTGAGGTGAATTGAATCAAGCAAGGCTCCAGTGCTGTGAGGCCAGGCCTGTCCCCTGACAAAAAGTTCTTCTTTGGGAAGCAGGTTTCTGCCCAGGGCAAGCGGCAACTGCTACCCTCTCCTCCTCCCTAAGCACCTTCACACCTCCCAGGAACACAGCAACCTTAATCTCTCTGACTGAGCTCCACAGAACAATAATAGGCAGACCTGTTTTCTTGGCATCATAATTATTTTCATAGCTCCTTAATCCCATTTAAAATCCTTCATTTATCCCAATGACCGATCTGCAGAGTACTCTGCACAGCAAGGAGATGCCTCCAGGTATAATCTGCAGTCATTCAGGAGACCCCAAGCTACAGGGTAGATATTCAGATGATGTAACAGAAGTAACACTCGAAGTTCCTGGCCACCACTCCTCGAACCAAGAATGCATCGTCAACTCCTAGGCCCACCTGGAACTCAGCCTGTGGAGACCTGGCTTCTATAGGCAGATGGGCATATCCATATCCCACTTCTACCAAGGGTGCTTCATGGGTCACCTTTTAAAATGCCTTTGAGGCTGTTTGGAATGTCTGCATAGTCCAGTGGCTCAGCCACACTCTAGTTCCATGCAATCCACGCCACAAGGGCTCACCTGGGGCCACTGTCAAGATCTCTCAGGTCTACTAGGAATGTGAAAGCCTTCACTCTCCCTTAACAAGCCCCTCAGGCTGAAATCCTTTTGCTTCCAAAGCTTCAACCTTCAACTGCCGGGTTGAAAGCCCCCTCTGTCACCAGCCCCACAGATCTCTGCCGCCATAGTGCTCAAGCCCTGTCAGGCGGTGGGGAGTGTGGACAGCAGGGCTGATGCAGTTTCAAAGAGGCCGACCAGGCAAGAACCATCCTGTACTCCTGCCCCAGCTCTAACGCAATAAAATGTCTTTTATCAATGTAATTCAAGGCAAAGAGTCAAGGGTCTGTCACCATTTTAAAAAGCCTTATTACATGGCCACAAAAATTTGCCTCAGGCTCAAACCTGGCATGTAAGGTATCAGCGTGGGACAGGTTCTTTTGATTTGATTTTATTTTCTTACAAAATCTGAAAATGAAACGCTTCTGTCCCTCCCTTCCACCAACCGTTTTTTGATTTATGGAGAGAAGGAAAAAAAAAAAAAATCTAAAGTTGACAGGTTGGGACAACTCCACTCAGCTTTCTCACTCAAAAGCTGCTTTTGTTAAATCATACTTTGCATTTATGGCCTGCGGCTCTTGGCTGACTCTGGCAGCTCCTCTAGCACTGAGCCGGCTCGGAGCACTGGACTTCCCAGGGAAGAGGCCCCATGGAGACTACTCTCCCTGCACACCGAGAGCAGGGAGCGGGCACAAAGGTCAGAGGGCTGGAGCCACAAAGCTGACAACTAATACAATGCAAGGGACTGCAAAGGATTTGCCTTTTTTCTGGCCCAGCCTCTCCACTCAGGGCCAGGGCAGCGTGTCATAAGCATGCACCGACGACTGGGTCCCCCAGTGAAGCTCCAGACCTTCTGAGAACCAAGGCTACACTGCCTGCCTCGAGTCATCAGACTTCCTGTCATCTGCGCAAAGAACAGCCCTCAGTGAATACTCTTAAGTGTGACCCAGTGGATTTCCTTCCGGTTGGACCGCCATTCGCAATGGCCTGTTGGCAGGACCAGCCCTGGAGCCAATAGTGACCAACGGAAAACCTTCCTTTCCCTAGGTCACTGAGGTGTCCCTAGTAAATGATTCACTAGCCAAGGAGCCTCTAGATCAGCCTTGAACCAAGAGATGATTACAGCCCCTTGAAAGTGGCTGCCGGCCCGTCGGCTCACTGTACTATTTTGGAAATCTGTAATTGTGTATTTACTCAATGGTTGTTAGGGACCATCAGGTTAATAATTCACTTTCCAAATGCCATGCAATTACACAGTTAGAAGAGCCACAATAGATGTCAAATTTCCTGAAGTTTTCTGGTCAATTCATCCCAATTACTATCTGTTCCCCCTTACTCTTCCTCTTTCCACATTTTTAAAGCAATGCTGCATACTTTCTTCTCACCACCCCTCCTAGAACTAAGCTCTCTTTTCATGCCTCAAAAGAAAGAATGGTATGAAATTCAACTGTTTTGTTCCACATAGGGTCTTAAAATATAGCTGAGGAGCTAGCCCATGTAGATACGCTGAGGACTGGCAGCTACGCTCACCCGCCTCTCTGCCTCTGATACAGGACACCTGCAGCCGGCCACTCTTTGTCACCCAAGTTGTGCCAGATGCTGGCACAGTTGGGGGAAGCAACAGCCAAAGAACAGAGATCATAAAGACCCAAGATGCCCTGGGAGGCCAGGAGTGGGAGACTGTACCACCAGTGGGAGACAGCCCTGGTAGGGCTTCTCTGCCCCTGCAGAACCCCATGCCCACAGCCAGCCACTCATGTCTGCCTGGGACATGCTGGAATAGAAAGAAAGAAATGAGTACATTTATTTTTGTAAAAACAAAAATGGGGTGGGAAACCCAGGAAAAGTAAAAATACTCAGAACCCAGGATTTCATCTCTATCCTGTAAGAGCTAAACCAGGTTTTTCACACCTCTGTTTTGTGGTATCCACACATGAAATCTTTGACCACAAGCACACAGAGAAGCTTTCAAGAGTCAAAGTGGTGGGGCTTGGTGGCACACCACAGAAATCCTAGCATTCTGGAGGCTGAGGCAGGACAACTCTGGCTGCGAGCTCAAGGCTAGCTCATGCTACCTAGTGAGTTTAAGGCTAGCCTGAACTACAGTGAGACCCTGTCTCAAAAAACAAAACAGGGAAAGGGGAAAAGAGAGAAAAAATGTGAATCAGTTATATTGTTATCCTTTAGCTCTCAAAAAAGGAAGATTTGTTGATATTGAGGAATTTTTATGCACATCTTATCCTTTAAAGATCATAACATGCAGTGTATTAACTGTTATTTTCCTGTCATCTTATTTATTTATTTATTTATTTAGTCATTTTTATTATTTTTTTTTCTTGTCTCAGAACTTTTGTTTGTTTATTTATTTTTATGGCCGGCTCAGCCTGCCCTGAGGGCAGGGCTGGCACAGCATGTGGTGCCGGGGATCAAACCGTGGTCCCTGCAGCCGTCTAAGCTTTCCTAAGCAGGTGCTTTAGACCACTGAGCCATCCTGCCGGTCCCTTTCCTGTCATCTTGTTATAAAATTGTTTTGCCTTTTTTGCATAAAATTTTGTAAAAGTTAAAAAAAAAAAAAAAAAAAAAAAAGAATCAAAGTCATTTCTGTCCCTGAGTGGTCAGTGGGACGAGGCTAGGCTGAACCTGAGGCTACTCAGTCCAAAACAGGGACAGAATGACAGAACTATCCACAGCTGTCCCCACACTGCAAGTGGCTTCAGCAAAGACAGTGTTTCTTCTCCAACTCGATGGCTCTTGATTCCTTTCTGAGTCATTTTTTGGTGCCCCCCCCTCCATCTTTGCTCTCCAAAGAGAGCACTGCTCAGGGCTGAGCACAGCTCAGGGCTCAGGGCTTTTAAAGGCTTCTTCCACAAATGAGTTTAATCCTCTAACAGACCCCAGTACAGTTTGTGACGTGGCAGGGAACCTTCCGACCCCACGGTGCTCTACCATGGTAACAGCTCCATAATGTCCCTGAAAAGAAAACTGGAGAATGCCTCCACACACAGTCCCACAGAAAATTCTGGCAATCGGGAAACTCACAGAAATGGAGCCCCCTTCCCTGGGGCCTCAAGTCAGCGCTAACCTCGGCGTCATGTCAGAAAGCTAGAGGTGGACTAACACTCTCAGACATGCTAACGGCAGACCTATCAGGGGATTTCTATGGGCTCAGTACAGTTAAGGTCACTCTATCTAAGGAGTTTCATTTGGTTGGACTTTGGGGGGTTGTTTATTCAGGTTGTGGTTTCCCTTCCTCCATTTAAAAAAAAAAAAAAAAATTGGAGCTGTATTTCAGTTTCCTGTACATGGAGCAGACAGAAGGAGGGTGTGCAGTGGAGGAGGTGTGTGGGGAGGAGGCTGAGAGATGGAGCAGGGCCGAGAATATCCGGAACTGGAGAAAAGTGAGAAACGGAGCTTTTTCTTGGCTTCCACGCAGTTGTAATTTCCACGCCACTGCTTAGTTCCTGGGCACCAGGCATAGAGAGTGGGAAAGGGGCATGTGACAAGTGTGCCACAAATCAGAATTTGGCATTTAAATCCACAGGAAGCAAGAAGAATAGAGGGCCTGCTTATTTATAGATTTGCAGATGAATTGAAGGAGATAACCGAAATGCACTTCTTGTGTCTCTGAAGGAGCAATTCCATTTTCAGACTTGGAAAGTTCCCCATAATTGAGTAACGCCTGACCCCCACAGTGCACTGCAGCCCAAGGTTAAGACCAGCTGCCTGAAAACAGGGCAGACGGCTGCTGCTTCAGTGTTAGCTCAAGGATTCTACTTTGAAAGACAGGTTGGTCCCACACTACATTTAACTGGATTCAGTTCATCTGATTATACATTGCCTTGCTTTCTGGAATATGTAATCATCTCTTTCTGATGACATTTTAAATATCCAACTAGATAAATAATTGCAGCAATAATTGATAGCAGAGTCAAGCTGGAAGATCATTGATTGGCAGAGTCCCCGCCAAAACAAATCTTTCTTTCCGATCTTACAGGAATGCTGCTTAAATCTAACTTTTACTGATAAATGCTCAAAATCTGATTTGTTGATGAAGGTACTGCAAGGCAACCTGCACGTGAGCCTGTGATTGCTTTGTGAGGTGTTTGAGAAGAACTGTGCAACGGGATCGCAATGTGATCTACATTATTTCCCATGAATAATTGCAAGGATGGTAAGGGGAGTTTGGAAGGGATCGTGACAGGCAGAGAAATGCTGCTGGTGCTGTTTCCTGAGCAATGCTGGCCAACACCCTGATGCATAACCCTTTACCCTCTGCTATCCATCCCATGGGAGAAAGATGGTTTCAATGGTGGGAACATCCAGGAAAGAAAACACATAAAATGATTAACTTCACACAGACCTTTGAAAGCTAGCTTAACTCAATGCCTTCAACCAGGACTTAAATTCCCCTGCCCTATAAGAATCCTGGCTTCATCCAGGAGGCCTGAGTCCAGAAAAGTCCTAAATGGTCTCAGGAAAGTCCAGGGGACAAGTGAGGTTCTTGTCAGCCCTACTTTCTTTCTTTATCTTAGGTGGAACCCAAATCAATTATGCCTGTCTCCTGTACTCTCATTATAATATTTAATTTTGGTGCTCTGCATCCAATAATTTAGACCCTGTAGAATACTGTGAGGGTCAGAAATGACTGAGAAGATGCTGGCCTCCAAGACACATCGCATGAATGAGCTGGCATACGAGCAGATTACAGGAAGGAAAAATTGAAAGCAGAGGCTAGAGCAGAAAGTTTCAGCAAACGACGAGGGTGAGTGGAGTTCAGGAAAGGGGCTCTCGGCATTCATCTCAAATACTAGATGCAGATCAATTCCTTTTTATTCTGCTTTCCTAATTTTTTTCTTCTTGTTCTTTCTTCCTTCCTTCCTTCTTTCTTGGCTGCTTTTTCTCCCTTTGCAATTGAACTACAATGTAAACAACTTAGTCTCGTAGCTTCTGTTGAAAATCAGAAGCTTGTTAGATGGAATGATTATCTGCAGCGTGACACTTGCCACATGTGACGAGGCTCATCGGCCACCTTGCTTTCGTCTAGAGCTCCCCTATTCATTAGGAAGCCCTCAGATTTTCTGCAAATGCAGGTCACTATTGACAGCTCATGATTTTGATGCTTCGGCTGTGACAACTGTTGGCTGCTCTTCCAGGCGCTGGCAGGGCCATCCAGACTCTGACAGTGTCAGGGAATTCGGCCTCCATGGTCGCTTCACACGGAGTCACAGGGCCTTCTTTCCTACCGCCACAAAGCCTGATGAATTCTGCACTCAGGTTCAGCTGAAAAATAGCTCCGCTTTCAAGCTCTCGCCATCCCCCCACCTTTCCTTCTCACCTCTCTTCTTCTCCCTTCCTCCATCCTCCTTTCTTACATCTCCCTGCTCCCAGGTTTGCTCCTTTTACTGAACCAATAATCTGGGGTCTTCTGCTATGCAAAATGGGCATATTCACCAGAAAGGGAAGTCACTTCTACAAATAAGCTGACTGCTTTTATTAAAACAGCAATGATTGTGGAACAGAAACTGCCTCCTATCCTACCCCACCCACCCTCTTTTTTTTTTTTTTCCTTTTTTTGCACCAGCCAGAAGTCGCACCTGTTGAAGTGGAGGTCATCCGGTCAATACTTCTAGCGTGGCTCACATGGCTTTTTTAAGGGAAAGGAGACCTCAGAGGGTCAGCGAAAGAGGGAAAGAATAGAGAAAGGGTTAACAACTCGAGCAAAAATGCATAAGGGGCTGGGACTTGCTACCCTCATTACCATTCCAAGTTAAGACCTCTAAATTATAGGAATTCTCACCAGGAGCAGCTCATTATGGGCTACATGTGCTAAGGGGAGGAGCCAGCAAGAATGCTCCTATCTCTGTGGGAGCAAACACATATATTCTAAATTTCATCAAGATCAAGCCAAAAAGAACTCCTCTATGGCACATGCTTAGGACGTGCCTTCCCACCCCCTCAAATAAAAGACCAGTATCTAAATCTAAGTAGAAAATGTAAGAACTAACTGTACTTCCATTCCTATCCCCACCCTCCACCAATGACAAGACTCAGCCCTGCAGGAACAAGAAAGTCCTTATAGCCATAGTTCCAAAGTTGATTCATCTTATCAGGCCAAGCCCAGTTCCCTAAATGAGTCCTCTCCTTTTCCTTGACATTCCCTGAGTGTGGCCTGGTAGTAGCTGACTTAGGATGTACAGTGGAATGGAATTAGGTAGGATGCCATACACAAACCTAGAGTTCACTGTGGCCTAAGAACTAGGCAAGGTGGGACAAGACAACCCCAACAAGAATGCTAAGGATACTGTTGGTGGCCAAAATAGTGGGTCACCAACCCCAGGGCAGCCATTCCTCCACAGATACCCCAGGGTCCTTAGCTTGGCTATCCAGATGCCAGTCTCCAGAAAGCTCTCCATGCCTTTAAGCCGACTGAATAGCTGGAGTATGTGTGCCAGGGCAGACCCCTCATCTTTCCAATCCTGCCTAGGGGAAAAAATAAACCTATACTTAGAAAATACCGTAAAAAGAAGCAAAACAGAATAAATTCATTTTAGAAAACAAACCCTGTACCCAACATAACAAAGATGCTCAGTATTAGGTACCTAGAAAGCTGTCCCAGCAACCCAGATATGAGAAGCAGATGCAATTCTTATTCTAGGGTGACAAATGAAGTTGCCTTTTACTGGATGCTATCATGCATAGGCTTTAAATACCAAACCAAAGAAGACAAGCATTTCCCTGAAGTCACATAGCTACTACAGCCCCCCCAGATGCAGCCCTTCACCAAAGAGATAGCTGTATCTACTCTTGAAAATTGGCACTGATGCTACATGTAATTTCCACTTGCAACATGAAGAGGAAGAGTAAGCTTGCTCATTTGAGTCTTTCCCTCCCTAGCTGATTTTCTCCAAGCTTCTGCTCTTATTCTCCTCATAAGAACAAAACTCTCCTTAGTGTACTTACTACATCTACCCACAGATCTCCAACCCCTTGTTCAATCAGCAGGACAAGGGCAGAGACTGATGTAAGCCCTGCTGTGTTCTATGGCGGACAGATTCAGTAGCTGCAAGAGATCCTGTGGAGAGACTCTTGGCTTTCAGACTTCCTGCTCTGTGTGCAGATGTGGTTTCTTTCCACAGAATGACTTGTGATTTGTTGTTTCAAATCACAAATCAAAATACCAATCTCAGCTCTACTAGCCTACCTGGCCCCACCTCCAACTTGACAACAATCCTTTCTCACACAAAGCTGGAGAATACGTTGCCCAGTTCTAAAGTTCATTTTCTGCACAAAAGTGTAGTTAAATATTGAAGCAAGACATCAAAAAAAAAAAAAAAAAAAAAAAAAAAAAAAAAAAAAAAAAAAAAAAAAAAAAAAAAAAAAAAAAAAAAAAAAAAAAAAAAAAAAAAAAACTATACTTAGACACATGTTTTTAAGAAATAATTTCTGAAGACCTATACCATCTAAGCTATTGCAAAAAAAAAAAAAGGGTATGTCAAGCACAGAAAAGCCCAGGCCCTTTCCACAGATCATGAGCCCAGGATTGTAAGTGAGGTACTGAGTCTTTAAAGTAATGCACAGAAATGCAAGGCATGCTGCACTAGCTGGCAGAGTATCATCAGATACATGGAAACCACAACTCAACATCAGCATTAGGCCTGGGACTTCCTGCAAAAGAACCTGATAGCATCAGATGGTTGACCAAGGCATGACAATATGACAGATAGGTATCTTACAGCCTTAGAATGACCACATCTCTTCCCTAAGCAATGTTCCAGCTGTGACCTGTGAACACTACTCAAGAACACCCTGAGGCGAGCCGCTGCATCTCCAAACCTGGCCAATGCTCTGCCTGAGGCCCATGTCATCCCCCTTCCCAGCTTTCACAAACGGAATTAGAACAAATTAACATTTAATTTTAAGATAACTATTCTTTCAGAATCAAAGATACTAGGGAAACTCTAAGCTAAGACAAACAAATCTTCCATAAACCAGGCTGGACTACTCAGATATTTAGAGTTCTCTGAACAGTGAGTTTCTCTGCCTTCATCTATCTATTCTTTGCAGCAAGGCAAAAGGGAGAGAGACAGCGCGACACTGCTAAGTGCACAAACTTTTAACCTTTTGCCCGTGTAATGATCTACTTAATATAATATTTTGCTTTTAATCAGAGAAAGTGTAAGATAATTTGATATCCCATAAAACTCTCTAACCTATATTTTGCAAGTCAATTAGCCAAGTCCATCGTGCTAACATCAGCACAGCCCAGGCTGTACCTCTAGGCAATCTTTCGGGTGTCTGCCCCACCATGCCACACAGCAAGAGTGTAGCAAGAAACTCCACAGGGGGAGCTCTGTATTCTTTTCTGTCACTTGTCTGGAAACCTAAAATGGAGCTCATCTTCCTTAGGGATCCTTCTAGAAGTCTATAAATAATAAAATATACCAATCGACATTAGATATTTAAAAATGAATATAGAATCAGATTAAGGAAAAACTAGACTATTCCCCCTATAAAATACAAAATAAAACAAACAAACAAAAAAAAGCATTATAAAGCTCTTAAGCTGCTTTCCCCTTAAGCAAGCCATTTTTTTTTTTTTTTGTCTTTTTGAGACAGGGTCTCAGTATGCAGTTCAGGCTGGCCTTGAGCTCACTTTTGTAGCCCAGGCTGGTCTCGAACTCACACCGATCCTCCTGCCTCAGCCTCCCGAGTGCTGGAATTACAGGCGTGCGCCACCACGCCTGGCTAAGCAAGCCATTTTATCTGACAACCAAACTAGTCTTTAATGAGGGTGTTCAAAGTAACCATTCCTTACTCCCTTATTTATAAGAGAGGAATGTAAAAAGTCAAAGGCTTAATTCTGATGTAATATTTCCATTAACCATTGTATCTAAGCAAGCTTCAGGAAAGAGAAAACTAACTAGGAATTTATAAAAAGAATTATGGAAAACTGCTAAGATTTTCATCCACATACATGAGAAGGTTGTCCAAACCCAAAATTCTTTATTGCCAATTTGAACCGTCTAATAGCATCTGCCTCTAAAGTCTTCTGTCTTGGTTTCCTGTCTTTAGAATGAAGCCTGCCAACCAAATCTAGGGGAGTATATCTAGAAGTTAAATCTTAAGGTTGTTTTTTGTTTTGTTTTGTTTTGTTTTGTTTTTTTGTTAGCACATTTGATCCTCCTTTAAAAACACAGTAATACTTCTAATTCACTTTATTATACAGAAACATTAAGATTATCCTAGAAGAAGCATTCTCACTGGCTGTTACAGAAAAAGAGTTCTTTCATGGAACATGACTGAAGGCTATTTTATTAAAGCCAGGAAGGATATTCAAATCATGATTTCTACTGAACAATTTCCCTAAGAATTCATCTTATGAAAGGAGAAAGAAGACTGACTCTGTGGCGTGTTGGGAAAAGCCAGCGTGTTCTCCCAGTCTCCCTGTCCTTGGCAATCCAGTTACAATTTGACAGCATTTAAAGATGACAGTACTTGAGGTAATAGGACAGAGCCATAACAGGATTACAGCAAATGTGAAAGGACGACACGCGTAGGTACTGTCCTTTAAGTAACGTCATCTATGATCGGTTTTTGATTCATTTTTTGCTGATACAGAAGTCAGCACCACTTATACAATTCATTGTAAGCCCTGTTATGGTTATAAATAATTTGTTTCCCTGATAAAAGGAAACACTGTGCTGCAGGGGGACTGAAGAAAACTTTCTAGCTTTGCTTGATGTGAAAATAATAACAAAAAGATCTCAAACCAATAGCCAAAGATTATTAAAAAAAAAAAAAAAAAAAAAAAAAAAAAAAAAAAAAAAAAAAAAAAAAAAAAAAAAAAAAAAAACAACAACAACAAAGCCCAAAATAACTACCACCACAAATAAATTTGCCTTCAAAAAGAAAAAAAGCTGCTGTCAGTCCTAAGCAATATATGGTCAAGACCTTTCTGAGGATTATCTTGCACCCAAATGCAACCGCTGTTTTACCAAGTTTGGGGTGATAAGGTAGAGAGACCCCTGAGTTCACAGCCTAACTGCACAGGATCCTTGCCAGTCACGCTACTTCTTATTTCTGTTTATACCATTCTGCCCACTGCAAACCCAAACTTGTAGAATGCAAACCCAGATCTACTCTTCTTTCTAATCGCTGCCATTTAAGAATTTTATTCCTAAAACTACCCTTATGCCTTTGCAGTGCGCAAACAGCTGCCCGACCTAGCACTGAGACAGCTTCCTCATCTAGGTTAGGGAGCCATGAGGTATGCCAAGTGACCAACCACAAACAAAGCCTCATTTGACAACACCTGTCTCAAAAGAACACTGACTAGAAGAGGAACTGCCTTGAAGGAGGCTGAAGAGAAGTTCCGACATTTTAAATCCTCAGGCTAGTTCTCCTGTAGAATGCACTGAGTCACTAGGTTCTCTCCTTTCTTTGTTTGCTGCCCAATCTCTCTCTCTCTTTAAAATTTATTTTCTTTTTTTTATGTTATGGCTGGCTCAGCCTGCTCTGGGGGAGGGGCTGGCGCAGCATGTGGTGCTGGGGATTGAACCGCGGTCCTTGTGGTTGCCTAAGCTTGCTTAAGAAGATGCTTTAGACCACTGAGCCATCTCACCAGCCCCCTGCTGCCCAATCTCTTATGCCCTGGACTCTTCTTTTCTAATGTCCTGTCCATTGCTTCTCTTATTAGCCTTTTAAGAAAAAGTTCATTCAAATTCAGGCCAACCTATTACCTTCAAAGTATAAGGGTGCTATAAAGAGAGGTCATAAGAATCTGAATGCTGGTGCCTGCCTTGATGAAACGTCAGCACATACTCCTCCCCCATCCCAAAATAAACACCTTCTTCAAAAAAAAATGATCTTGGCCATGAATAGTTCCTTAACATTAACAGGTCAGAGGAGGACAAGGAGCCAAAGAGGAGACTACTAGCACTCGCTGTGAAACTTCACTCCTACCATTCACAACAGATTCAAAAGAAAATGCTCCCAGGTTTAAATGTCCTCTTCATTAGTACTGGCTTCTACAGTGCCTGATTTCAGTCTACTCAGGAAAGGAAACCCTGCAGCCAGCCAGCTCTATCACCCAGAGCAACAGCCCACTCCACGGCCTCTCCAAAGTCCTCACCTGTGTCTCCTGGAACTGCTGCCTGTGGCCTCTGCTCAGAGCACTTCCTCCGCCTCACCTCACCTCCAGGGTGTGAACCATTCTACAGCTTTGAACCCACCTCCAAATTTCGGTCCTACTCTCAGTTACTGCTACCACTAGTGCGAACATGCAGCTTAAGCACATACCCCTTCCATCCTCATTTCCTCTCTGATTTCCATCCTTCCTTTCTCTCTTGCTGGAACACTACACATGCTTCAGGCCTGGCTGAAGGCCTATAGAGTCACTGTAACAAGAAGATCCAATCTTGCTCTTATCCAGCCTTACAGAACGCCCAGTCTGTGCACCCCGCCTTCACACCTAGCTGGGCCTGCCACCACTACCTCTATGGCCAACCCCACATCTTCCCACTGTGCTTCATAAGTGCCAGAACTCCATCTCTGACTTGTTCTGCTACTGATCTTTTACTTTCTGTTCAAAATGCCAAGCACAGCCTGTAATACGACATTCATATGTTCAAGGAGTGTAACAACTCATGGTTAAATGACTGATTTACCTTCCTAAAGAGGAAGTTACTCTTCCAAACATCATTTCTGTTCAAAATGGTAATTTTAACCTTCTCAGCACCCACAAACAGTTCCCTTCTGATATCTGCTTGAACTTCCTGATAAAAAAAAAAGCAAGTAGCAATAACATGTTATGTTACACAAAGATTAACATTAATACCCACCCTCTTTTAAACAGCCACCCCACACCCTGGAGCAGAAAGAGCTAATGTGACTTTCATGGGCCAACCAGGCCATGTAGAGTCTGATCAAGTCTAACTGTCCAAGTTACCAAAAAATAACACTTATAAATGAAACCCCAGCTTAGGGTTGTGCAGTTCTAGAATTCTATTTCAAACATGGTCATCTGCAAAGTTAGGTTCACCATAAACACATCCTGTATGTAAAACTCTTATGTTTTTAGTATGTATTTTGAATGTTCTTTTAAAACCAACACTGCTAAAAATGACTTTATTTTGGGGCTGGGGAGATAGCTCAGCAGTCTAAGCGCTTCCTTGGTAAGTACAAGGACCAGGGCTCAGTCACTGGTACCACATTCCATGCTATGCCAGCTCTGGGTCCCAAGCCTGCAATGGAAAGCAGCCACGGTGGTGAACCCCTGTAATCTCAGGGCTGGGGAGGCTGAAACAGGAGTATCACTATGAGTTGGAGCTGCGTAGGGAGACCATGTACCAAATAAATAAAAGATTTTTTTTTGTTTTTTTCTTGTTTCAGAACCTTTGTTTATTTATTCACTCATTTTTTTTATGGCCGGCTCAGCAGGGCTGGCGCAGCATGTGGTGCCGGGGATCAAACCGTGGTCCCTGAAGCTGCCCAAGCTTCCCCAAGCAGGCACGTTAGACCACTGAGCCATCCCATCAGGTCCCAATAAAAGATTTTAATAATAATAATAATAATAATATTTGAATAATTTTATTTTGATGCTAGAAAGCAGCAAGCATGAACATTCTTGGTCTCATTAATCCTAGTAAAAATAAAGACAGCAACTAATTCATTATTTTAAACACTAAGGCACTGAAATTCTCTAGGGTGGTGTCTACTCACATCAAAGCACTCTGGGCATCTTCGTTCTACCTCAAGGACCAAGACCTGGAATTAGGAGGTGAACACATAGGACCCAACACTACATAGTGATGAAGGTTTTCCATGGGGTTTTTTTGTTGTTGCTTTGTTTTGTTTTTTGTTTTATTTTGTTGTTGTTTTGGTGATACCAGGTATCAAACCCAGGACCTGGCACTTGCCAGAGAAGCACGTATTCCCCTGAGCTATCTGCCTGGCCCCAAGGTTTTCCAAGTTAAGGACGCAGATCTACAGAGCCCTCAGCACACAGCCAATGTCAGAAAGGCAGCCTCTAGAAGTCTGCTACGGAAAAAAGGAAACCTTCAAGGTTGACCCCTTGTGATGTCCACCTTGGAAACAGCATGAGGGACAAGTCAGAGAGGAAGATAGATATTGAAAAGAAATTAAAAGTCTCGCTTTAAAGGAATCAAAGTTACCCCATGGGATCTCCACCAAAAAAAAAAAAAAGTTCTATCAGTGAATAGGACCAAGCTGGGTACTTCCTCCTCCTATTTTTCAAAGCTCACTGGAGTTCTGTGAAATGAGCTCCCTCCCCCACTTCTTCTCTCACACACTCAGAAGCTCACACACATTTTTATCACATGCGCCCCATTAACAAGGCACACAGCATACGTGTTTACAAGCAGGTACCTTTTCATTTCTCTTGGACAGCTACCTAAGGAAACTTGAAAATGCAGAAAAGTGTGACATTTGAGAGCCCAGGAAGCCCCTATTTCATCTTCCTCTACCTGCCCCACTTCCGTCCTATTCTCCAAGGAGTCCAACCCCAAAGCCTGTGTCCCAGCCATCTGTTTGGCTCAATAACCAAATGTCACCCTATTCCAGGCAGAAACCTCTCCAATATGCTAAGGGAATGATGGGAGGAAACCCCCAGTTCACGAGTATTGGGTGATTCACCTCCCACGTTAGTGGTGAGCTGAGCAGCAGAAGGAAGCCCAGAGGCAGCTTCCTGGCACCAGGGGAGGTGAAGAAAGCAGCATCGGTGTCTGACAGCACCCAGGGGCCAGCTGCTGCCCAGCGTGGGAGAGAGCAAAGAACCAGCACAGAAAACTAAGATTCACCATTCTCTTCCATCCTTCATCAGCTGCGACAGTCCAGGGCTCTAAAGGAGCAAGGGTCTCAGGACTACAGCTGTACTGGCCCAGATGGTGGATTAGAAGAAGGCCTGTGGAGCCAATAGAAGCTGAGGAAGAAGAAGGCAGCCATCTTTAGAAAGCCAAAAGGGAAGAAGCAATGAAAATGGAACAGAGACTACTATTAGCAATAAACTGAGAAAGAGAAAGTAAAGCCCATGGACGAGACACACCCACATTACTTACGGGCACTAGAACTTCTAGTTAACTAGATGGAGCTAAGCAGCTACGCGCGAGGAAGAGCAAAGATGCTGCTGACAGAGCACAGTAAAAGTGCAGGAGCTGAGGGGCTGGGAACCTTGGCTCCTCATCCGTGCACTGCTAGTGGGGGACCAGAGCCAGGTCTCACCACTCGGCACCTCACACGCCCGCTGTAAACAAGGAAGTTAGAATACAGTATGTCTAATACCCTGATGGCATATAAATCTTGTGCCACCTTTACAGAGATGAGAGAAAAGGAAGAGGAGGGTGAAAATGGCCCATGGCCAGCTGAGATGAAATATGGAAAAGGAAGAAAGTGTTCGTTCCATCTGCTTAATCTCCAGCTGGCAAAGCTAGACTTGGGACAATACAGACTGGTTCTTTAGTGACAAATAACTTCGGTCTCTTTCCTAATGATTCACCACCAAACTTGATTTCTTGGAACAACAAAAAAAAGTGACTCATCTATAAAATAGGAATAATAGTATCTGCTTTTCAGAACTGTTCTACAGATGAAGAAAGTAGGCATGTGTAAAATGCTTAAACCAAAGTAAGCGCTCTGCACTTCTTAAGCCATACGTCTCCTGGTATTTATCAGTTACCTGTCAGCAGATATGAGGTTAACTTGTTAGCTCTTTTCCCAAGAGCAAATGTAGTCAGTAGAGAATAGAAGAAGGAAAAAGAAAAAGGCAAGAATATGAGGCTTAGGGGAACCCAATTGGGAATGCAGATTGTAGGCCCGTTGCCGGGGCCTGATAGGTGATTATCCATGATAAAAGGATGAGCAGACCGGAAGCAGGTAGTGAAGAGGTGTGGTGAGTGTAGACAGCAGCACCCAGCAAGGAGGCCCTGAAAATCTTTTGCTCCCATTGAGAAATAAAACCAATTCTCCACCAACAAAAGATCCTTCTGAAAGAAGCCACCTAAGCAAACAGCAAGATCCACTAGAGCCATTTTTCTTCACAGCCAGAGGCCAAGTCTTTCCTTGGAGCCTGTGATGACTTCTGTTAGCCTGCACTAGGCCAGCTTGGGAGCTACATCGACCACGATGTAGCACACCTAAGAGTGGACACTGTCTGTTCTCCTTAGTCAAGGTTGTGACCTGCTGAGATCCTGCACTAGAGCCAACTACTTGCTCTTACTTTTCCACATCTGGGACAAAGACATCCTCATCCACATCTCTCTTCACCCACAGAAACTCCCTAAGTTCTTTCCAATTCCCTTCCCTGTCACAGAGATGAGTTACTTCAGTACCTCAGAGCAGAACCTCCTAGGGAAAGCCTACTTCAGCCATGTACACAATCAGACTATTTTCTGAGTCCTGTTGCAGACATTATGCATCTATGTCACAAAGGACACGTGTGTGTGTTGTGGTCTCTGTGACTTGAGAAGTTGGGGCTTCCCCCAAAGTGCAAACATCTGAAAGTGACCCTCAGTCTACCCATATAGACAAAAGAAGCCTGACAAACCCAATCACTGTACCTACGTACCCTACCCCCTTGCCTTGCTGCACACCTTGGTAAGCTAAAATTCCAGCCTCTTAGCAGAGCTGATATGTTTTGAAGCTCTAAGCTACATAGATATTTCATCTCTCTAGAATAATTTTTTAAAACACTTAAGAAACATATTACAGCCCTAGGAAAAACTGCCAAAATAGAGATGAAACAAAGAAAAAAGGAAACCTTTCAGAAAATAAGACAGGAGGTGACCGAAAGTGATGTGCCTATGAAGAAAATGGACTACAATATAGTCTTATTTATGGAACCTCAGAATGCCAGGACAGAGAGGTCTCTGAAGCCAGAAAATGAAGCATGACCAGTACTATGCTAATGCAGCCAGCACTTATAGAGTGCCTGCTGGAGGGTTAGTACAGGCTGCCACAGGCAAGGGCACAGGGCAAAGATGGACCTTCCGAAAGGTGCTAGCAGAACGGCAGTTGCTAGCCCTGTGGGGCAGGTGGCCAAGGCAGAGGCCGAGTGGCAAGCTACGCTGAGGCTGATGATACAGGTCTGCCATTGTCCACCAGGCAGCTGTGGCACCCAGAGAACGGAGATCCAGAGCAGCTGCTGGCTACGGTGGGAAGAGAACTGGCACTAAGCCAGTCCCTACCCCAGCCCCCATGCCATCCCCTACCTGGGACAGTCAGGCACATGATCACTGCTGTCCTGTCATGCCCAAGAAAATGCTGTCATGTAAACACTGGCCACGTGCTGCCACGGCAGAGTAGCCAACCTCCCCATACCTCCCAAGTGGAGTCCTCTGTGGATCTCCCTCCCTGTATGTAATAGTGGTATTCCTGAAAAGCTGCATAATCTGAAGGAGGACTCACTTTCCAGTCCATAATCATGAGGCAAACACAGCTGAGCACTTGATGTCCATCTTCAGGATCACTTGAGGACAAGCCCGAAGTTCTCAGAAGGCAGGACTGGGTGCACCGGGTCCTCAGCAGCTACCTGCTGGCCTACCAGTTTGAATTCTTTTTAACCAGCATCCCTCTGCTAGAGCTCAGCCTATTTCCTTGTAGCCTCCCTTTTCTCTACCAAAGTCCCTTCACAGGGTAATGAATAACAAAAAATAAATAAATAAAAGTAAAAGTGAAACAAAACAAAACTTTTGTAAAATGAAACATCTTCTTTCAGATTTCTCAGAATACAAGTAACTAGTATTCAAGTATACATAAGTTGTCTTCAAGGCAATCCCTAAATACTAGCTGGCCAGGGATCTATCACGAAGCTTTGAAGTCTAGACTTCAACCTAGTTCTTGAGTTAAATTGGTATCTTCCAAGGAGACAAATTTGTGGCCTGTAACATCAAGAGTGGGCTGGAAACTCAATCAGGTCCCACCAGTCACCACCTCCATCACTGCTACAACCTATAATGGTGATGATAATGACCAATATAATGATGATCATCATAATAATAGTTTCCACTGGCATTTTGCAGCTTACAGAGCAAACTAATAACCTTTACTTTCCTTGAAAGCATTCAAGGGCCCGGCGGGATGGCTCAGTGGTCTAAAGCGCCTGCTTGGGGAAGCTTGGGCAGCTTCAGGGACCGAGGTTCGATCCCCAGCACCACATGCTGCGCCAGCCCTGCCCTCGGGGTGGGTTGAGCCAGCCATAAAAATGAATGAATACACAAACAAAGGTTCTGAAACAAGAAAAAAATAAATAAATAAATAAAATGAAAGCATTCAAGACCAATCTTCTACTTTTCATTTCAGATGCTATCATATCACCATCACACGCATTTCTCTAAAGGAGCCTGTGGCCTCATTTGTCCCGTTTCTTCCTTTATTGATAATGGGAAAATGAAGCAATAGAGAAGGATCAAAAGGGTCCCATGCATTGTCCTAAAGGAAAGTAAATCTTCCTCTGCTGGATGCAAGGAGTCCAAGTGATGGAAAGGAGCCTGAAGATACCACCCCATCAGTCATGGCCTGGGTGTCACAGAGACTGCTGTGCACAGAAGCCAGCAAGGCCATAGTGGCGAGAGACCAGGGGAAACATAGGATAACCCCTAGAAAGTTGGGATCTGGTTCTCCAAAGACATCACTCTGAATAGGGTGGTGCAAGTCCAGTGTCCAGCAATTGGGAGGGGGGCACCCTGGGTCACACTGCAAGCAATATGGGCTTCTGGATAGATGGTTGGGTGGCTCCCCAAGGGGACACTAGAACCCTGGGCAAAGACGTGCTGAATGCAGATAATGCCCACAGTGATAATCAGAGGACCCAGGCAGAAGAGGCCCTGGACATTACCGGCTGGGCACAGCCTCAGGCACCGCTCCCAGGACCTGAAGTAGTGTGCTCTGAAAATGCCTCCCTTCCAGCGACCCCTATCAGTGCCTAACAAGTGCACAAAGGTGCACACCCAGGCGGAGCTGGACCGAGGGGTCTCTGTAAGGTTCTAGGGTGTGCCCCAAGGAAGCAGGGAGGTCCAACAGTCTGCCCATACCCACTCTTCCTTTTCTAGAAGTGGCCTGGCACCTTCACAATCTAGCTACCTCCGGCACTTGTATTTGTTTTTTAAATGTTAACAGTAAGTAGGGGGTCAGGGATACAGCTCAGCAGCATGTCATCTGCCTCTCAAGCACAAGGCCCTGAGTTCAGTATCTGGTACCAACTCCCACAGCCCCCCCCCCAAAAAAAATAACAGTAAATAGCTTTAGGATGGGGAACAGAATTTGGCAGAAGTGATCTAATCTATCTGTTCAACAAGTGAGTTCAGTAAAGAGAAGGGAATAGGCAGATGAGGGGAAGAGGGTAGATGCCAGCGAGACCACACGCAGGCCCAAGGACGTTCCAACCCACCCATGTTGGCCAGACGACTGATTCTCTGAGGAGTGGGAGTTTTAGTTGCTTAGGGAAGCCTTTACATTTATGCACTAACATACTGTGTTCACACATGTATCTGAGTCATCTGCAAAGCTTGACCAAACTCAGATGAATGCCCCTCTCACCCAGAGACTACACTCTCTGGTAGGACAGGACACAGGTAGGGCAAGTGAGAGGCACAGATGGCATTTCTCCTGTTTTCCCTCCACAGTCCACATCAAGGCATGCAAAGGAAGAATGCTAGGGTTCAGGTATATCCATCTTTCTCTTTCCAGTGTGTTCCCTGCTACTTAGGTTTCTAGGACAGCCATTATCTTCTCCCGTCTTCAGGGCCCAAGCCAAAGGTCACCATGACAGTGGTCACACAGCCTGGCAGGGGGAGCAGAGCAGGAGGGTGCTATGCACAGGGGAAGGAACAGTGTCCTCCAGGGGGCTGCCAGAGCCCAGGCATTCCTCATCTGCTGTCACACACACATGGCCCACAGTGCTTGGGGCTAAAGCCAAAAGGCCCTTGCGCCATTCCCCTTCAGAGCCACCTCCCTGGCAGAAGCAGCAGAGTCTGCAATGCTTTGGGGTGAGGCATTTGGGGCACATCTTTGGGGGCGGGGGGCAAGCCAAGAATTAGCCTATTTTACAGATGGACTGTTGAGACCTATCCAAGGCTGCTTGGCTAGCAGGTGAAAACTCAGGCAAACCTGGCTTCAAACTCCCGCCTTCTCAAGACTCCATTTGCCCCAGGAGACCCTCAGCCAGCCCTGTCCTCCCCAGAACCCCCAGCAAGCATGAACATCCCAGGTCTAAAGGGACAGCCAACATGGAGAGGGAACAGACACAGCCTGCAGCTGCTCCGCCAGCTCAGTGCTCTCTTTTCTTCCTCCCAAACTGTACGCAGCCGACTTCCAGCCCGGCATGCAGCCCAACAGCTGGCACCTGACACAGGACGGAGCCTAAAGCAAGCAAGCATAGCTCTGCCTCTGCCTGGGGTGAGCCCAGGCCAGCCCCTCCAGCCGGGCAACGCCCCACCACCAGGCTATCTACTGGAGCCAGCTTTGTCTCTGGTCGGCCTTGTAGCTCCCTTCCCTGCTCTGCCTGCTTTCGGTCCTCTGCCCGGGCCTGCCTGAAGCTGCTTGCCAGAGCGATTGCATGTCAAGGCTGTGTCCCAGGCTCTGGTGGGGATTCCAAGGGCCCTGCCCCTGAGAGTGAATGTCCCCAAGTCCCAGCCTGGACAGAGTGGGGCCAGGAGCAGGTGATGTTCCCTGAGAAAAGTCCCCCGGGGCCACGCTGTCAGACTCCTCAGGTGAGGGCCTCTGTGGGCTGACACAGGTGCCCTCAAGCAGGGGGTGGGGCAGAACAGGCCTGGAGCAGGCTCTCCATGGTGAGCCTGAGGAGAGGCAATGCCTGTGCAAACAGGGCAGGAGCAGCAGGACTAAAGGTGCGGAGATGCGCCGGACACCCAACGTCTCCCAGCCCCTCAGGACAAAGTCCAGAGCCAGGCTGGAGGCTGCTATCTACAGAGGTGGCACTGCCAGCTGTCAGAGGGTAGGACTGTGGCCCAGAACATCAAGCCTAGCCCAGAGTCAGAGTGCAGGACTGTGTGCCACTGGAGGTTGGGGGCACCAGCACGAGGACTCCTGGCCAGGTCATGTTCTGGCTCTAAGTGCCCAGCAGGTAATTAACCAAGCCTCCAATTGTCTGGCAGTGAAATGTGTGTGACGATATCGTATGACCAGCTCGCTGGGGTTGGTGTGGGAACATCTGAGAAGCACTCAGCCCAGAGTAAGAGCCCCAAAGCCCTGGAACTCAGCACCATAACTGGGAAGACTTGCAAGCACTCCTCCATAGTGAGGGGAACTGCTCAGCTCAACTCATGGTTAACTAATTTAAGACAGAGGGAGCCCAGTACAGTGGCCCTCTCCTATAACCCCAGCACTTCGGAGGCTGTGGCAGGAGGTCTCTGAGTGAGATAAAAGCCCAGGTCTCATAGGAAGTTCAAGGCCATGCTGAACTATATAGTGAGACCTTGTCTCAAAGAGAGGAGAAAAAGAGAGAGGAAGAAGAGGAGGAGGAGGAGGAAGGCGAGGAGGAGGAGGAAGAGAGAAAGGAAAAATAGGGAGGTCTCTGTCCCCTGAGTCCTTCCCAAATGAGGAGCCGCTGAAGCATCTTCCAACATTAAGAGCTGTTTCTGGAGAGCTGTCAGTAGACATCTAATTCCCTCCCCTTTCCGTCACTATTCTGGAAATGCCACCTTCCTCCTGCTCAGTGGCCAGTAGTAGCCAATCTCTTTCATGTATTCCCAGCATGTTGCTAACTGTTGAAAGAGCAAACCGCAGAGCGCCTCGCTGCCTGCCCTCAAGGGGCACATGGTCTGGCCTTCCTGTCCTTAGTGATCTGTAGGCACACCTGCAAGCATCCCAGACAGCCATGGATCCTTCAGGGAAACAAAGGGCGCTTCCATAATCTGGTTGATCCCTTCCTAACAAGATACCTTCTCTCCTGGGTGTTCAACTGAGCAGTTGGAGATGCAGGCTTTGCACATGTCTGACCACACTTTCTTACACTAGTAGTGTGCTCATCACACGTAAGAATTTAAGGGAAGGTAGATTTCATCCTATCCATGTCTCTGCCTTCTAATTTTTTTTACTAGTGAAGGGTGGAGCAAAGTAATATTTGGCAGCTGACAACAGCTTCACATGTTGTAACAACATAACTCAAGCCTATCAGAATCCTAAATGTTGGAACAAATACTTACCCAAGCAACAGCCAGAGACCAAGGTCCCTGCACAGGGACAGCTGGGCTTCAGTTTTACTGTCTTGATTTGTGAGGCAGAACAAAACCACGAGGCTAATACAACGACGCAGGCAGCGCAGCTCGGGGAGCAGCGCGGCAGCTTGGATGAGCGTGAGGCGAGCTCCGCCGCGCTGCACTCTGTGCCGGCTCCCAAGCCTTGAGTACTGCTCCAGGTTAGCTCGAGACTTCCACCTCTCGCAGCAAAATAGCCTTCTTTTCCGTTCTAATTTCTTTCTTTCTTTTTTTTTTTTAATGTTATGGCCGGATCAGCCTGCTCTGGGGGAGGGGCTGGCGCGGCATGTGGTGCTGGGAATTGAACCGCAGTCCTTTGTGGTTGCCTAAGCTTGCTTAAGGAGATGCCTTAGGCCCTGAGCTATCTCACCAGTCCCATTCCATTCTAATTTCTCAATGTAGTGCTAAAACTTTGTTTTCAGATATGGGCAAGAGAAGGAGCATTCGGCTCGCTCCGGCTGTGGTGTGGGAGGGCAGCAAGAGCTCTCACCTGGCGCTCCACAGACAGGCACTGGAGGGCCCCTGCTGGGAAGCGGCATGGCCGGAAACGGCTCTCGGCTCTCAGTTCTAGGGAGTCACGTTGCACGTGGAGATAATGAGGCAGACGGAGGAAGAAAGAGAAAGAAAGAACACCAGCAGACTGCAGGGACTTTCAACACCTTCCTGCCTTGAGGGCCAGACCTGTGTAGGACGGTGGGGTGCTGGCTTGGAGCAAAACCAGCATGTCTGTCGCCTTCATGCCCACAAAATGTGCTGCAAACAAGGCTCAGAGCCAGCCCTGAAGTCACGGGTGGGGAGGGGGCCACGCCCCCAAACCTGGACATACCTGGTCTCCGGAGGGTGGCACACATTCTGAAGTGGTGCTGGCCCCATTCTGAAGCCACGGCAGTCTCCAAGCAGCAGAAAGGTCAGAGTCTACAGGAGCCCCAAGGCATATGAGGGAAGCAGCAGGACCCCCAGGTCCCACAGCCCATCTCAGCCTGGGCAGGCACTGCAGGCCCAGGCTTCGCCCCAAGGAAAGCTGACTCTCACTTCCCTTGAGTGCTCTGACAATTTCCTCCATCCCCCTCCACCACCCATTCCCCCGACAGGGTATATCCAGCCACCCCTGGGGTAATCTGCCCATGGCCTGCCCAAGTCTGGGAGAAGAACCGTGGAGCGTGGGCCTGAGTACTAACCAAGCACCCCCCCCCCCACCGCGTCTGCTGCCGGGTTTATAAAGCCTTGGCGGATTCCACAGCCAGCAGTTCCTACCCAGCACTGGAAACCCTTCAGCAAACACCCAGATGGCCTTGTTCACCCTCCTGGAAACACATGGCTCCTGCCAGGAAAATGTGACACCTTGTGAGGACCAATTTAATCTGTCTGGAAGATCTGGAAGACAGGACACAAACCTAATGCCCATCGACAGAGGTAATATTCTGGCTCTTCTGTCAAAGTTTAATTGTTTTTATATAATTTTACAGTTCAAGAGTAATTTGCATTCATCTAAACCTCCTGAAAATTGATTATGGGCTGTTTTACTGGTTTTTAACAAAAACAAAAAGAAGGGAGGGAGGGGGAGAGGTCAGGAAGAAAAGACAGACACTAAGAGTTAAAGCCCAGCCAGGTGAACCCCACGCCTTGCAACGCTGCTGGCAGCATTCACTGCTTTTTGAGTGGCACCGCTGGAAAACCCCAGAAAGTATCACACAGCCTACACGCCCCTGCACAAGGGCCCTACCGTCTGTTTTGTCTCACACTGTTGGGGAAAGACTCCCCACACAGAGCAGGGGGCTCAGCTAAAAGCAAAACGGGAGAAAGCAGGGCTCTGAACCCACAGCACACAGCAGCGGCCCTACCATCCCTGAACTGCTGCCCCTGGCATGTGCACAGGAGGAATGATGAAGACACCGTCTATCGCACATCGGAGGCCACAGCTCTCCCTTGCTAAGTCACTGCCTGGCCTCGCCCAGCCCCATCAGCCACTATGAAGACAGAGGAGGCCATGAACCTCCGTGCCAGAATAGTACACACACTTGCACTTGCCAGCCGGCTCTTTCAAAGAGGAAGATATAATAAAACAAACAAGTCGACCTTGGACTACCTGTGGTTTCTACACTTACGCCAATGTTTGTCCTGAAATGGAAGTGCAGCATCCTGACTCTACAAAAAGCTACATTGATGGCAAAAAAAAAAAGGAGAATGTGCATGCTGCAACACCCCGCCACGTGACCGCCTCCTGGAGCCCTCCTGTCCATGGCCTTCCTTGGTGGCTCCACAGCACCGGGGCTCACCCAGAAAGGTAATGGCCACACTGATGGAACAGCAGCCCGGAGTTAACGTCTCCACCCAGCTCAGAAATGGTCAAATTTAAAATACCTCTTCCACCAAAATGTCAGCCTTCTGCTAGGATCTGAGGCCCACCCTTACAGTTGCATGAGCCTGGACAGGACACCAAGACTCTCTGGGTTTAGATTCTGCCTCTTCCTGCCTCTTCACAAGGTGGTTGGTGATCTGAGGTTCAAGTATGACAGCGCTCACCGAAGTGCTTACTCAAGACCTATAAAACAGGTGGTGATCCTATCTCTGCCTTCATTATGAACTACACAATGGATACCTAAAAGGGACAGGCAGACCTAGTTCTCCATAAACCAAAAAAAAAAAAAAAAAAAAAAAAGGGTTGTAGAGACACTCAGAAATTGCCTCAAGGTTGTCCTTGAAGGGCACCATTCTTCCAGATTTTTCCAAATGCCTACTGCTGCAGTAAAAACAGCCCCCAAAGAACACAGCACTTTGTCAGGACTTGCAGGTGAAGTACGCTGGAGCAGCTGTCAGCTTGGGGCACATCACTCACCAGGTAGTCAGCAGAGTGGGGCTGCTTTCAGCTGGACAAACACTGCATCTGCTCAGAGCACAGCAGCTTCCCCGTCTTCCCCGGGGAGGCTGAGCCGACCGTCCTCTACCTTCCTGTCTTACCCAGCGAGGCCCCTTCCCCGAAAGCACTAACCTCCCACACCTTCCTCCAGTTCCCTCTGAGCTTCAGAACACCCAGGCACAAGTGTCACGAAATCAGGATGCTCCCTATTCACCCACATGTCCCCAGGCACCCTAGCTGGCCTCTCTGATGACAATGTAGGACTGCGACCCTCCTCCCATGTGGGTCCATAATCCTAGACTAAGTCAACTGTGGCTGATTCCACAATTCATCACAGGTAGGATGACTTCCTACAAAGAAAGGATCACCAGAGAACGAAGGAGCCAGGGGCCCCCTAAAACATGGAAGCCAGAAAAATTCACAATTTGTAAATACCCAGGAGCAGAAGCAGACCCATCTGATTTATCTGCTAGACAGATTTGCAGTGGCATGGTGGCATTTGGCAAACAACCCAAATAGGGTTCTGGAGGATATGAGCTGCACTAGACTTTCCAGCCCAAGTGACACCAGATGGTGCAAGAAACAATGAATTACTCCTAAGCAAAAGATCTGCTCTTAGCACATTGAAAAATCCCCTTTTTCCAGCACACTCACCACCCGAAATCAGAGTGGTGAATACCTAGGCCCTCCAAAGATCTCCTGTTAGCCAAATGCCAGTGCTCCTACCCTATCTGGGGGCACAGAGGACAGCCCCTGACCACCAGCCAGGGCTCTAGCCTGGCTGAATCCTTTCCCTTTGGATGCAGGTTGTGGTCGGCCTCGCCACATCTTATGCTGGGCAGCTGTGCGAGCAGTTCCTGACCTGCTCGGGAGAATGTGCCAGATCCCTGAGAGAACATTGCCTGGATTGAGAACAGAGACGGCCTGGAATGCCACAAGGCTAAACCCATGGGTGGCCACATTCAGAGCCTGCAAGGTGACCAAAATCTCACTGGACTGTGTCTCACCAGTTCAGCTTCACTGAGGCCATCCTATCTGGCCTAGTGCCTCCTGGGAAAGCCCAGGTACTGAAAACACCTTTGTGTACCAGTTCTCCAAAAACAAATGACAGAGGCAGCTCACTTAAGGAAACAGCCATACTAGGGAGGCTCCTGCATTGTAAGGTGGGACCATCACCATGGGAGAACCCCTCACTGCCTGATGTGTGTCCATTTTTCTGTCAGCAACCTCAAAGAATGTCTATAATGCTAAGATTTATATATATATGTCTTTATAAATGTAATTTCATTATAGTCTCTGCAAAACTACCTTTCTGCCTAAACATTCAATTAATGTAATTAAATTGCTACCTGATGGCATTATCTAATTTAACTTGGGATCCAAACTATTGAAAAGCATGTGCCTTTTAACACCCTGACTCGTAAGGCATGTGATGAACAGAGCTATAAACATGTTGGCGTAACTGAGCTGCTTAAAAATAAATTAGCAAACTATAAAAATAAACAGTCACATACATATGTACCCAATTATGAACTAACTCTAATTTTTGTTCTGAAATACTGTCTTTGACCTTAGTCATAAACAAGCACTATTAAAAAAACATAATATCCCCGCAGACAGGAGGCCAAGGATTCAATGTTTCTCTAGTTCAGCGAAATGCAAAACAAGACACCAAAAAGAAAAGAAGAGAGGGCAAAGAAGGAATTTAAAAAAAAGTGCTTGTCTCTCTTGAAAGGTTGGAGAAACACATCAGCCATCGACAAAGCCACTGCAATCTTGTTGACTTGAAGCTGTTTTTGCTGGAGTTGGTGAAGTTAAAATCTGGTGAAGTGCTTTTGCATTTTCAAATGTTTTGGAGTCTCTCAAGAAAAGAGGGCAGGTAAGGGGAAGAACTCTCCCAAAGGCAGCTATTTCCACAGCACTGTCTGCAGAACTGAGTCTCAGCCCGCACAGCCTTCTCCCCGCCTGAACCTACAAGGCTTGAGCTTTAGTAAGACATATGGCAGAAATGTGGAAATCATCTTCCAAGCAGCACAAGACAGAAAATGGAGAGAAAGGGCTCAGAGGCAGAAGCAAACGGTTGGAACCACACACACATCGCATTTCCACGCTCCTGTAACAAAGGACGGTACACTACAGATAATTACTGTGGATTATTATTACAATTTCTAAAGCAAAACAACAAAAGCCAAAAAAAAAAAATCCACAAGACATATTATACACACAGATTTCTAAAGCTTTAAAATCAGTCTTTGATTTTGATTCTCATAGGGTTATGGATAATGCCTTAACTGAGCAAGACAGATGCAAACACACGAAAGATGTCACAATATACCTGAAATTCTCTCATGTCATGGTGCTCACTGCCCTTTATTTCATAAACAAAAGTAGTTGAGCAACAGCTGAGCAGTTATTCATCACAACGAACCAGCCTAAAATGCTGACAGCCTGACGGTGGTGTCTAACCCCTCCCTCAAAGGACAACAAATTAGGCAAGTAAAAATTAGGAGGAGGGCCCGGCAGGATGGTTCAGTGATCTAAAGCGCTTGCTTAGGAAAGCTTAGGCGGCTGCAGGGGACCACAGTTCGATCCCTGGCACCACATGCTGCGCCAGCTCTGCCCTCAGGGCAGGCTGAGCCGGCCATAAAAATAAACAAACAAACAAAAGTTCTGAAACAAGAAAAAAAATAAATAAAATAAAATAAAAATTAGGAGGAAAGTCACACACATCCACATCTAATTGAGGCTATGGAGAAGGCTGGATGAGAGAGAATGAAAAAACCCTGGAGGGCACAGGCCTAGGCCTAGGTCAGCTCCTTCTAACGGAAGTGCCCCACTCCAGTCCCAAATTTTGACTTGACACAAACAAGGAGGCTGTCAGTTGCCTGAGGACAAGCCTCCCTAGCACATCTTCCAAGGCAATGAATGAGACTGGAAGGATCTGGAATGGCTCCACGTAGAATATTGGACTTTGCCCTTTCTTCCCCCCACCCCCACCCCAGCTTGATTTTTTGAGACAGAGCCTTGCATTGTAGTTCAGGCTGGACTTAAGCTCACTACGTAGCCCTGGCTGGCTTTGAGCTCACCGCCGTCAGCCTGCCTCACCTTCCTGAGTGCTGGGGTTACAGGCGTGCACAACCCCCATTCGGCTTGGACTTGGCCCCTTTGGTAGCATACCTTACTTCCTCCAGAGTGTGAAGGACATGCCTGGCAGGTGAGGGATGAAACTTACCTGGAGTGGTCAAGTGGCCCCATGTCCACCCCCTTCTTATCCCATCCTAAAGTCAGAGGACTCTGGCCTGAAGATGGAAGCCATAGTCAGAGCAAGAAAGCAGTTTGTGTGATTCAGGACCTTGAAAATTACTCCCGAATAATTTTGTTGATCTCAGCTTTGGCTGGCTTGGATGCTGCAAGAATTCCAAGAATTATTTTCCTTTTCCATTAGAGGGCTCTCCACTCTCCTTTCAAGGAAAAATACTCTATCTGCCAGCCCACGTCTTTCCAGGAATGGGGAAAGAAAGGAGGAGGATTTGTGGAAAGGAGGACAAGGGATTTCCACAGGCAGTTCCAGTTCCCCGTGCTGACCGGCACATGGCACAGATGCCAAAGCTTCTTCAGGAGAGGAATCTTTGGAGATGGCAGACACAGCAGCAGTCAGTCCTGAGAGGCCAGGAAAAGATGCCTCCCTCCCAAGTCCCAGGGGTTGCCAACAGCCCCGGATAGTTCCCCTGAGCCTTGAGGAAACCAAAGAGAAAAGAGATACAAAAAACAAAGCCTGGATTTCTGAGTCAAAAATCAAGTTGTCCCTGATAGCTAAAGAGTGACAGAGAAGGAAACAGAATGTGAGGATGAGGGAGGGGAGGAACCCGCCTTCCCCAAAGTACTCTGGTTGTTTGACTTTGACCATCTCCAACCCGGTAGGCTTTCTTTATTTCTTTCTTTCTTTCTTTCTTTCTTTCTTTCTTTCTTTCTTTTCTTTTCTTTGGGGGGGAGATTTTTGGGGAGGGGTCTACAAGGACAGGGTGTTCAGGGTCTCACTACTAGATTGGACCCATAGTGATCCACCTGTTTACAGCCTCCCAAGAGCTAGGATTACAGGCATGTGCAGGCCCTGCATGGTAGGCTTGCAGCAGCACTTTCTGACAAGAGCAGCAGTCAGAAGTCCAAGACCCACCTGAGAACTTCTGTGAAGAAAGAGAAGGGGGAAGGGAGGAAAATGGGCCCACTCTCTTAGGCGCCTCCCAGCGCCTTCCCAGCACATCTTCATCCAGGACAGTGCCACCCTTCCAGTCACCACGCCGAGTATTTCAAGGTCTACCCTGATTCCTTCTTCCTTTCACACCCCATATTCAGTCAGCATGCTTGTTGATCTGCCCGTCGACAGATGTCAAGAAACCAGTCCCTCCTCACCCTGCCTGGATTGTGCCTTTTGTCTGCTTCTGCCTCACCTTCCCACACACAAGTCTCACAATGCAGCCATATAGGCTTCTAGAAAGTCTCTGTCATTCCTCCAGTGGCTTCTGTCTCTCTTGGAGACAAAGCCAAGTCTGCCCAACAGCCTTCCTGAGCTTGCTTTCTGACTTCTGCTCCTACCCACCTCCTACACCCTCCCTGTCTCATGGTGAGGGTCCCCAGCTCCTCCAACAACCAGCTGGTGAGCAAGGTTCTTGCACCTATTTGTCCCTTTGCCTGGACTCTTCTTTCCTAGAATTCACATCGCTCATTTCTATACTTCCATAAAACCTTTGTTTCCCAGCAGGGTCTTACCTAATCTCACTAAAGTGTGACCACAGACATTCCCTGCTCCTCTCCCCAACTTCAGTCTTCTCCAAGGCAATCTGACTTGACATAGTATATAATGCACATGTTTATTCATGTATTTATATGCATGTATGTATGTATGTATGTATGTAGACAGATAGGTAGGTAGGTATCTCTCCACTCGGATTGCAGGGCTCCAAGAGCAGGAAATGTTTAATATTTTGACCACTGCTGCCTGCCCAACTCCAAGAACAGTTCTGGGCACACAGCAGGTGTTTAAAATATTTGCTGAAAAATGAATGAGTGAACCTTCACAATTCCACACTGCAAGGAGGCTATTCAATACCCTATTTATAAAACTGTAAGGCAGCCCAACCTGGGCACTTGGCTTTGCAGTTTGGTTTTGAGCCAAATTCTATTTTCCCCACAGGCCCTAATATCCAGAGGGAAAGCATTTTGTGCTGCAATATAAGTAGTTACAGAAAAGCAAAAGGAGTGTGGCGCGCTTGCAGGGGCAAGTAAAGACCAAAGGAGGGCCTTTCTCCTAAAGCTTCTGAGGAGCCTTTGGAAGAGAGGGAAGACCCAACTTTCAAGTACCACTCGGTGGTCCCAGCCCCAAACACCTCTGTGGCCACCACATGTCCAGGCAATGGAAAGCCCTTGCTCGTACCCAGTGCAGGGGCAACGGCCACGCACAAACCCCTCAAAGGCCAGCTTCTGCAGCATTACTCTTCCTCCACCGGTACCTTCAGATCCCCGCTCCTGGATGCACAGGGAAAGAGGAGAAGAAAGGGACAGTGGCTCAATCCCTTGCGCCCTAAAGCCCAGAATGCAGCCAGAAGTACTGGCACGCCCTTCCCCACCTTGGCATACACTTTGACAGGTGAATAAATGCTCCCAAGTAGGCAATAACAAGAAGAAGCCTGAATTAAAAGAACTTACTCCGCTCTATATGCTTACCAATAAAGCACTTTAAGATGCTATTCATGCAGACATAAAGTGCTGATGGCCACTTGTTACCAAGTTTCATAATGCTAATATTTACCTCTGATTTCTGACAGCTTTCTTTCTTTCTTTTTTCTTTCTTCTTTTTGGGGGTTATTTTAAGTTAACTGAGCACCAGTCTAATCCAAAACTAGAGTTAAAGAGCTACACTACATAACTGCACTATTAATGACAACCATTGCTTTCCCATTGCACCATTTTGTGAAAACAATCACCCTCAGTCAATATATTTTTCCAAGCCACAGAAAAGGTGTAATAAGTTGAGAATGCAGGAGGCAGAGGAGTAGCTTACAATGTAAGGCACCTGGGAGGGTGGCATTAATTTTCCTCCAAGCTTTGAGCACTATTTTTCTATGAAGGCGGAAAGAGGCACAGATAGCAAAGTAAGTGGGATAAAACCTTAAATCAGTGCAGTTGTGAGGTGTCTCCTCTGTTCACTCAGAAGTCCTGAAAAGTTGCTATCCTTCCCAAAACTGGAATAGGGAGGTATTCAAAGGCCAAAGAAGGGATCTAGGAATCACTGGCCCAAACATACAGTAACCTTTCCCAGCATCCGTGTAATTCCAAAATTGGCATGTGCACAGCCACCCAGGCTTGCAACTTTATTCTAATAACCTGGAAAGAAACAAAACAAGGCTGGAGAGCCAGAAAGTAATCTTGTGCTCAGCATCTCCAGACAACTATCAAACCAGAAAGTTAGCTTGCTTAGGATGCTTCAGAGGGGACAATTCAAAAGGCACCCAAAGGAGATGGGGACATAGCTCAGTGTTATAACCACCGATCTAGCAAGCACAAGGACCCAGTTTAAGTCTTGGTATCACATGCTATTCCAACCACCAAAATTGGGCATGGTGGTGCATGCCTGTAATCCCACTGCTGGAGAGACTAAGGCAGGAGGATCAAAAGGAGTTCAAACTGTGTAGTGAGACCCTGTAACAACCAGATGAAGAAGAAAAAGAGGAGGAAGAGGAGGAGGAGGAGGAGGAAGAGGAAGAGGAAGAGGAAGAAGAAGAAGAAGAAGAAGAAGAAGAAGA
>PVJA010008177.1:0-65571 GCA_004027025.1 Myocastor coypus
TTGCACCGATCCTCCTGCCTCAGCCTCCCTAGTGCTGGGATTACAGGCGTGCGCCACCACACCTGGCTTGGCTTTGTACTTTAAACAATAGGAGCAAATACTATAAGCAAACAGATTATAAATTGATAATTTCTATGTAAACTATCTTACCTCAGTTCTGTCTGGGAATCTCCCTGCCATGTAACTGAAGTTCTCTGGGCAAATCAATTCATCTGAGTTCCCTACAGTCACCTGCATGCATCGAGACTGCTCTTTATAGGTCCGCACTTGCAGTCTGGGCCCATTTGGGCCCAGCCCTACACCTCACCTCCTTCTTGTATGTCTGTGCCACCAGTGTCCGTTGGTACATTTTGGATACATACAATAATCGTGAAATTTGTATACATACATGATACATATTGTCTCCAATTTTTTCCCAGTCCCCTCTCCATTCTCCTCATCTTCCCTTCCCTATTTACAAAGGTTTATTTCCATCTTATTATGCTTTCTCTTCCTTATGTTTTTCTTTCTCCCATCCTAGTTTCTACTCCTTCTGAATAGATTCTTTCCATTTACCAATATCTATTGTATATCCTAGATCTTATTTCTCTTTCAGGTGCTTATACTAGGGAGACAATATGAGGGTTACACCTGTGAGTCTAATTTACTTCTCTTCGAAATACAGTCTCCAGTTGCAGTCATTTACCTGGAAAATCTCGTTTGTCTTTTGCAGCTTAGTAGTGCTCTGTTGTGTAAAAATGCCACGTCTTCTTTAAATGTTCCTCAAGAAATGGGCATTTGTATTGCTTCCAAGATTTAACTGTTACACATTCTGCTGCTATAAGAAAACATGGATGCATACACATCACTGAGTTATGTGATATATTTTCAAATCTTCCAGAAAGATTTCTACAAGATAAATACCTGGGTGAAATGAGACCTCTAATTCTAGTGTTCTGGGGAATCTCTGAGCTGATCTCCGCAGTGGTTATGCCAATCTTCACTCCCACCAACTATAGAGGAGACATCCTTTTGCCCCCAAGCCCCTCCAGCATTTGTTATTGGTTGATTTCTGAATAATAGTCATTCTTTTGGAGGTCTCTGTGAAGAAATGGCATCATACTTAGCCAGAGGTTCTTAGATATAGCTAGCACAATGAACTTTTCTCTTTTGGGTTGACATAACTCAGTTCACATTTGAATCTGTCTGCAAGGCATGGTCAGACTGGCTTTATAAACCTACATTTGTTTTAATTTTCACCTCTCTAATAACCAGTGACACTGAGAATATTTTAATATACATGTTTGGTACATGCATTTTTTTTCAATTGAGAACTGTGCATTTATCTCATATGACCATTTTCGAAGTGAGCCTTCAAATTGGGAGGGGAAGTCAGTGGGATTTTTTTCAGTTCTTTGTATGTTTGAGATATAAGTTCTTTGGCAGTCAACTGACTAAAATATTTTCCTACTTTTTCAGTTACCGTTTTATTTGTGGAAAATTTTGTGTGTTGTGCAGAAGATTTTCAATAGAGTGAGACACCCATTATTGATTCTTTATATTATTTCCACTGCCATTGCGTTTTGTTCATAAAATATTTGCCTATCTCTGTGTCTTGAAGAACTCTGCCCATTCTCTATTCCATCAGATTGGTATTTCTGTTTTATCAGTATTTAGGATTTAGGTGTGTTAAAAATACAAAAACTTTTGTGTAATGAGCAGCTTTTCTATGCAGGGCAAAGAAGGTGGTATTGTTATTCCCAGCTGGATGTATTCATTATTAGTAAATGACTAAAACATAAAGGTTAATCAAATTGGATTTAAACTCTACTAAAAATTATCTAAAAGTGTGTTCTATATTGTATAGTCAAGGTAAGTATTGGGAATTGGCATCTGTTCTTTCATTTTGTTAAGAGACTTAAAATACTGAAGAACTCTACGGAGGGCTTTCATCAAACTTGACCAGAAACGCATAGATGTAGTTAATAACTGGGATCTTTCTCTTCCTTGTGGACCAAACAAATTCAGGGCACATTTAAATCTCTTTGCAAGGCACAGCTGGCTGGGGTTTATAGACCTATTGTGGTCTCATTTGTACTTTGAATTCCAATGCCCTCCCACCATTTCTGTAGGTCAGTGTGAGATTCCTCCACCTGTCCTAAGTACAGAAAAGAATAAATTGCATTTTCAATCCTATGGAAATAATTATATTTTCAAGGTCACCATCAATCATCATAAGTTTTATGCCTTCTCCTTGGGAGAATGATTCAAACCTCTGATGTATTGCTTTTGTCATTTTGAAAAAAAAAGAAAAAAGAAAGAAATGTTTCCATTGATACAGCTGGTTTTAAAACAACCTGAAATTTGTAAATTCACTGTACTGGGTCTCTACGTTCATCTTGTTTCGCCAACTAATAACTATGATAATGAAAACATCAATATATGAAAAAGTATTGTTTGTTAGACATTACTATATCAGAAATACCTGTATACCCAACGTCTTATTCAATTTGAATAATAGTCTTCTGATTTAGAACTAACAAGACAATAGTTTTATATAGTAGATATAGATGTTTGAGGAATTTTCTCCAAGGTCAGTCAGTAGGTAGAGCTACAGGTATGGTGGAGCTGGAGATCATCCACTTAAGCGGAGCCCGGAGCACAGGTGCCCAAGGGGAGCAGGTGTTCCTGCCCCAAGAATACAGGGGTGAGAGGCTAGGAGGTTGTTAGGCAGAGTGGTTGCTCCTGACATCAAGGTGCATACTGCATAAATAAATGCACTGCAGTGACTGGTTAGTTATTTTCCTTGTCCCCCACAGGAGACAGTGGGTTCCACCTGATCCCAGCTTTCTTTTTCTTTCTCTTCCCTTATGCTCCTTCTCACCACTATTCATGGTCCTCATCCTGGGCTGCTGAGAGCTGAGTCAGCCCCAGCAGTAGAGGAGCTGGAAATTAAACCCATATCACAATGGTTCCAGAGCTGGCAATAGGAAAACTAAATTGAACGGTTTGTGTAGCTTTTTAGAAGTCATAGAAACGAATCAAGATTTGTTTTTCTCACTAGCACAGGAACTGAGCTGAGCAAAGTACAACTATTAACATACCTGCTTCTGATTTATGGGCTCCATTGATGTAAATGTCTGATGTCATTTCTTTAACCATTTGTACAGCATAAAACTAAAGGTAGATTTTTTTTCATGCAATTTTCACTGAGGCAATGATGTCTCCGCCCCTCTGAATCTTTATTTCACTTCTGTCAGACTTCTTTGTCCTTAGGTATGCTTCTGGTATGATTTTCTTATCTGAAAAGGAGAAAACAAAGAAATCAATGTAGAAGCTAATATATTGCAGGAAATCAAAAAGGGTTGAGGACAAGGCCAAACAAGACCAGGGGTCTCTGGTAAATTACAATTTTTCCTCTGTGTTGTTAGAGCCAAAGATCATAACTGACTTAGGAATATAGAGTGACTTTCTCTGTGAAGAAATATGAAATTTATGTATTGGTAATAGCTATGTTCAGTAGTTATCCTGTGTAAACTTGCAATACACTGTATATATTTATCTCTTATAGGCAGTCAATGAAGTTTGAAGTCTTTAGATAAAACCAATGGGTTGCAGCCCTGAAACTTACAAGCTCATATTTTTTTTGCTAGTTTAACAAAAAAAAATTAAAAAGCTAACCGAGCTATTTGTGTAGCTATGTGTTCTATTCTCTAGGTCTCCATCTTTCAGGTGGACTTTACTTTGGGTCAGTTTGATTCTTAGGGAAATAATTAGATATTGGTGACTTTGTATTGTATTCTGCCTAGCATATTGTATAAATAGAACGTCTTTTCTAGTAGTCTTGGAAAAAACTATGGAACAGAGCTTTCTGTCAGAGAGAGAGAGAGAGAGAGAGAGAGAGAGAGAGAGAGAGAAGGAAGGAGGGAGGGAAGGAAAGAGAGAGACAAAGAGAGAGGGAGAGAGAAAGAGCACAAATTATGTTTTCCTGATAGAACACAAGATAAATATCCAGTCTTCTACCCCTGCTCAAAATTTGCTCAAGATTACTTATATTTGAACTAGGACAATAAATCCTGGTGAGGAAACATATGATTCTTTTTCATATGATTGTCAGTCTTGTATCACTCTCCCTCATTTTTTATGTGATAGATCTTTGTCAGTGCATTCAGGCTACCAGACCATTTAGGAACAACCAAACTTTATTCCTTACAGTGCTCCAGGCTGGAATGTCTACTGTCAAGTAAGAGTTGATGTCTACTGAGAGTTCACTTCCTCACTCACAGATTGAGCGAGTTTGATGCTCACTCCCATGGTAGAGGGGTGAGGGCTCACTCATGGACTTGTTCCACAAAGGTGCTAACTTTATGTTTTTGGGCTTTCCTGGATGACTTAATCATCCCTCAAAGTGCTAACCCCTTGCTAGATCAGCTTTCAGAGGGCAATGTCAACATATGAGTTTGTGGGAAGCTCTTTCTTCTTTCTTTCTTTCCTTCTTTCCTTTTTTTTCAGTGATTGAACTCAGGACCTTGTGCATGCCAGTCATACAGTTATGCTGCTGAGATATCTCACTGACCTGGCTATTTAATTTTGAACAATGCCCATTTTATTTCCCTATCACTTTCTTGACTGGAAGAGTTACAACAGACTTAACATTTACATTCTCCCAAAATTTTCGGTGAAACTTTCATTCAAAAGTGATTGAATTCAACATTTAAATTTGTCGGGGCTGGGTGAGGGAGTGCCTAACATTTAACCTGTAGTAAGTTTTTCTCTTGTTCCAATTCAAACTACTCCTGCCTTCCTAGCTCTTGTGTGAGCTGTGTGTGACTTCAAGGCCTCTTCTTCCAGCAAGCTACTGCTCGTCTTTCAGATCTCAGCTGCAGTGTCCCCTGAGGTTTCTAAGTTAAATCCCTTTTCCCTAAGCTTTTGACGTTCTTGAAACTGCATGTGTATAAGCACTAATCACATATTACTCTGAATAGCTGGAAAATGTTTGCATTTGCTCAAATACCAAAAGCTCTCTAAGGAGTGTTTTCCAACTTCAGACTGCAGGATAATACATGGTAGTTCTAAAATTTTAGGTTTCGGCCTTTCACTTCTACTGACAAGAGAACAGTTTCATTAGTAGCAAACCAACTGTCAAATAATCCCTCTCCTTCCACCACAAACACGCAGCTCACTAATATATACCTGGCATTCAAACAGTGCCTGCTAGTTGAAAAGAGGCAGTGGCTTAAGCTGAAGGTCAGATGGGACCTCTGTTGCATCTTCCTATTTTATTTCTCTTTAGAGGACAAATGTATCCCCTACATTGTACACAGCAGCTCATGCTGATCCAGTGATTCTAAGGCCAAGCAAATAACTGTGGAAAAATCTAAGTAGAATCAAAAGTAAATGGAAGGAAACTGGCATATTCCTCAACCTCTAAAGATCCAGAAATGGTCTTGCATGCAAAAGACAGAAGAAGCAACTTCAGGAAGCTACATTATGAATAGTACCATTTTATATTTCATTATTGATTTCTTGATTGAATGAATTACAATGGGTGGATTTTGTCTCCTCTCAGAATCCATATGTTGGAATTTTAATAGAAAAGTGATAGTGCACCAAGGCTGACCATTCAGGACACAGTTAGGTCCTAAAGACAGAGCCCTCATGAAAGGGATTAAAGCTCTCACTACCCAGAAGTGTACTTTTCCTTCATCACGTAAGACTACCATGAGGACTTGCAGTCTTCAAGGGATCTCTTACTAAAACAGCCATGCTGATACTGTGTTTTCAGACTCCCTGCCAATAGAATGCTGAGAGATCGAACAGTTGTGTATGAGCTGCCCCATCCTTGTTACTTTCTGGTGTTTCAAACTGATTGAGACAGAAACTATAAAGTGAAGCATAATATCCTCATAGAAAAAAGAGAAAAACGTCTAAAACTGATTTATTGCAGCGCAAGGACTCAGAAACACATAGCTGGAGAATGTAGTATTGTTTGAAGAACTCAGCATGAAAGGCCACCATCAAAGGACATCAGGAACGTATCTCCAGGGAAAAGAGTGTCCGTGCTGTTTAGCCATTGCGGGAAGGAAGAAACACCTACCCAGAGGATCTAAGTGGGAAAGACGAACCAGGAGGAATTTCTTATGGCATTTGGGGTTCTATTAGAGAATTTTCAACAAGCTTCAGTGAACTGGTAATATTTAGGGTTCAGATCTTGTAAAAACATGATCATCTCTGCCCAAGAAGCACAGTAGAGTGGACTGAGAATGGCTATTCTAAAGGAACAGCAATCCTTCGTGGGCGATGCACATCTGGAGATGAAGATCTTCAGGTCCAGAGCTTCATGCTGGTCTTTGTCACCCTTGCAGTTCTGAGAAGCATCTTGTCTGTATCTCATACTCAGCTGGTCCAGTCACAATCTTTGCCTTGTTCGAGGGTTATTTATGTTCTATTGGGAACTCTGCACTCTGCTTTTTTAACAGGGCCATTTTTCTCCTTCGCAGTGGTTCAGAATGACTAAAGGAAGTTCCTCCCTGACCCTAAATCATGTTTCCATTCCCCCCGCCTGACCTCAGGGTGCAATCTTACCATCTTAATGTGCTAAGAACTTATCCTTCAGTCCAGGAACATAGTGGAGTAAGATGGCACAAGCTCAGTGACAAACACTGCCTTTAATAAAACACTCAGCCCTGAGCATGCCTCATGAGAAACATCTAAGAAAAGATATAGCGCCTCTTTGCACGAAAAGGTGGCAGCCCTCGCCCTAATCTCTGCCTATGGCAGAATAGAACAGAAGAACTCTCACTGCTCTTTTTCTTTTTAGAGCACAATCATCTCCCCACTTGCTCATGTGTCTGAACAAATGTCTCAGCTTCTGATCAGCTACTCCAATGATTCCAGCTCCCTCAGGAGATCCAGTAGAGGAAAGAAATCGATCTACTTTACAGTGGGGAAAACCTTTTAAAAAGGAAATATTCAGCTCATAATATAGTATATAGGGCATGCTTAAGAACTATTTCTTCAGTGTATGAAATAAAAGCAAGGTAAAGAATAGATTTCTAGCATATTACTTTTTTGACAGAAAGTTGTCGTGTTTAAGGACAGGTACTTTGGGGCCAGAAAATAGAATCAATATCTCGTCTCATCATTTACTTTCATTTCATATTAGACCGGGGACCAAGAGTCAGTTCTGAAAGTCTGTTCAATATAGTCGTTGTAAGAATTAAGTGAAGTAATACATGTGTTTTTTTGTCAGAGTTTCTGTACACATTAAATATATGATGTTTCTCATGAACAGAGTTGTGGATGACACAAGCAGGTTGTGAGGTTGTTATACCCCCAGGGAAAAAGAAATGACAGAACAGATTTCTAAATAGTGCTTATCCACTTGAGCAAAGGCTGTGTGTATTTTATCTGAGAAGTTAGTTCCTTAGAAGATGCTTTACTGTGTAAAAGTTAGAGCTATCTAGATAAAACTGTTTGCCTATTCTAGTTCTAGTTATAGGATTGCTATAATAACTTTATATATTCTTACATTGTTTCATTTGGTAAGCATCGCAATGCAATAAAAAGTTGAATTAAAGAGGAAACATAGGGCCCAGCGGAATGGCTCAGTGGTCTAAAGCACCTGCTTGGGAAAGCTTGGGCGGCTTCAGGGACCGCGGTTCGATCCCCGGGCACAACATGCTGCGCCAGCCCCGCCCTCGGGGCGGGCTGAGCTGGCCATAAAAATGAGTGAATAAATAAATAAAGGTTCTGAAACAAGAAAAAAATAAATAAAGAGGAAACATGATCTTTGTCCGTATTACTCTGAGACATTATTGATATTTAATATTGATAACACATGCTTAAATTCACACAACTTACAAATTAAAGACATCTTAATAAGTTTCTGATACTATCTATAGATATGGTCTATACTAAACTTAGTATAGGAAAAGCATGCTGTACAAAGACTAAATTTATTCTTAATATTCAGAAAAAGGAACTTAGCAAATATCTCTTAAAAAGTATTTTCTGCATAAAATATTGAATGATTTATCACCTACGTTAAGAACAGAAGTAAGAGAAATGCTTTGCTAGCAATTCTGTGAGAAAGGCTCATTATTGCTGCATTGAAGTACATCTGGGTTTTGCATAAAACCAAGAAATTGCATTAATTGACCCCTGAATATCTTTGGTAGCCTTGAAGTTGCAAGGAACATTGAGTTGTTGGAAATTCACTTTGCCATACAGCTCAAAGCAGGGATAAGTGATTCTGGTTTCACCCAGAAATGTCATCAGACTGTTCTTGTGCTTTTTCTTTTCCCAAGATTGGGCTTGCTTACCTCATCATATTTTAGCATCTTGATAGGTAAGGTACCATGGGCCCTTACACAGCACTCTTATTTTTTAAAATGTCAGCCCCACAGTTTACATCTAGTAGCAAGTCAGATTTGGAAACACAAAGCTCCATTGTCTCTTTCCCATTAATTTGTGGGCTGAGCTTGTTCACACTTGAAACTCTTCGGTCTAAGTTTCTTAAAAGTTAGGAAAAAAAATCAACAATACATATTCATTGAAAAATTATAGAAAATAGATAAGGTAATATGTTGCAGAAATGGGAAACATTTTTATTAATTAGCAACACAATTTTAAATTTATAATATAAAGGCCAAGTGTTGTTGGTACACTCTCCTCTTGAAAGTTTATCTGGATATAAGATGTCCGCAAGCTTCTGGCTACTCACAAGCTGATAGATTAAAATCAATAGAACATTTAAACTTTATTGACTTTATTTCAAATTTAAGGGCTGTTTGTGTGTAAACTGCACTGAAATTGAACTGAAAACATAATCTTACCCTGTTACATGACAGAGTGAGGATGATTTAAAGATTTTCTTAGTGGACGAAAGAAACACTTAATTTTGTATTTCATCTGTTTCTTACATTAAATATTTATTTCTTAAATTATGAAATGATGAGAAAAGTCCTCTTTGTAGCAGTAATTTGCATACATCTGGAATTTTCATATTATCTCAGAATTCTCAGTATAGCACTATGATATAATGGGGTATTTTTTATTCTCTTTTATAGATGATAAGGTACAAAGATAATATGTGGCTCATATGCAATTGATTCAGACTCTGAACCAAGATGTAGCAGATCTAAGAGTTTCTGCAGTATTTCTGCAACGCATTTCCTCTCCCCATAATTTATCCAAGGAGTAGAAGTAGCTCCAAGAGCTATGGTGTTTTACCTCAGAAGATCTTCCCTTTCTTCACTGCTGCATCAAGTCTTCTATATCGATGATCATTCTTTGCACACCCTTGTCTTTGAGACTAGATTTACCTGGATGTTGACCTGTAGCTAAGAGAATGCGAACAATTCCGGCTGAGTGGCTTCTCTAATGCTAGCTTAAGACACTCCTTGAAGTTTCCCTAGGGCTTGCTTAGGATATTTCGTCCATGGAAGGTTCCTCAGCCCCACCATTTTCATTGTAGTGGGAGTGTCTCTGCTCTAGAACAACCAGGGCATACATCTGGTTGACATCTTGACAAGCTCAGTAATGCCTACACAAATGCCATACAGGTAAGCACAAGAAAATGAAACAAATCCTAAATTGCTAGGTTCATTGACAATTTAGAATGGAAATGAAGAAGATTCTGAAAAAGAATTTTCAGGTAGAAGAGATAGCATGTGTGTCCTAACTAAAAATCCTTGTTGACTTCTTTGAATGAAAATAGTTTAATGGTCCTGGAATCCACTGTGAGAATGGGAAGATACAGTAATGATGCACATATCTGGTCACATGAATGACTGCTTGTAAGACAACACTATGTACTACAACACATACTGCGAAATCCCTCTTATTTTATTAAATGAAAATCTGTATCACATTTAATTATTTCCGTTTCAATTCTAGTTTTTATTCTCTTTCAGAAAAAGTAAAATTATTTACCATAAAGAGATGAGGCTATGAGCAAAGCAGAGAATAGACTAGGAAAAAGCTTTTATGATTAATGAAAAGCAAAAATGTAAAGGTATTTTCATATAAAGGAACTCAAACTTTTATTTCACTTTTTTCTGAAGATTTTAATAAAGTACAGAAATTACAGTTTTAAAGTCCAAAACACATGGGCCGGGGAGATAGCTCCATGTCACAAATGCCTACCTGGCAAGTGCAAGGTTGTGAGTTCGAATCCCTGTCCCACAAAAAAAAAAAAAAAGTCGAAAATGCTTTACTCAATCCAAAGATACTAAGGCTGTGGTTTATTTTTGTTGTTGTTGTTTTGTGTTTTTTTTGTTTGTTTTTTTATTTATTTTCAGATGCAAAGCCATTTATCACTGTGCTTTTGCCTTTGGTCTGAACGAAGAAAGAGAGCAATTTTATTTATTTATTTTTCTTTTTTTTTTTTTTGTCTTTTTGAGACAGGGTCCCACTATGCAGCTCAGGCTGGCCTTGAGCTCATTTTTGTAGCCCAGGCTGGTCTCGAACTCGCACCGATCCTCCTGCCTCAGCCTCCCGAGTGCTGGGATTATGGGCGTGTGCCACCACACCCGGCGAAAGAGAGAAATTTTAAATGAATTCAAGTTTATAAAGTTATTCACAATTCAACAGTGCTGACAGAGAGCAAATGGATGAGTCAGTATATTTCTTAATTCGATTTAGTCAAACACTATAAAGCAATGACAATTTTAGAGAGCTATAGGGGTTGAAATAATGCTCATAGACAAGAACCTCTAAAATTAGCTTAATTCTCGTGTATTTGGAGCTTACATATTCATGAAACTCTTTTCACTCCTATTTTGCAAAATCTTTGCAATAAAGGTGTGATCCTGTGTATTGTATAATCCATACCTGTAGAAGGTAAATACCATGGTCAGTGTTTCACATTTCATTGCCTATGACAATGACTTTCAAATTGTCAATTTTTCTCTGGAGATTTACTTTGTAACCTCCTGCTCAGAGTTGACATGTGTTTCGTGCGAGGGAAGGCCCAGAAATTGCAATGGAAGCATGCATTCTGAACCAGTCATCAGACATTTTTACAAGACTGTTAAACATGATATGACATGAATTAAATCGAAACCCCTTTCCCCAGGTTTGTTGTTGAAGACGATGTTGCAAATGTACTGATGCCAATAGAGATGGCTTTTTTCCTCCCTCCCTCCTTTCCTTCTTTCCTTCGTTTCTTTTCTCTTTTTCTATGCTATTTCTTCCAGTTATGTTTTTTTTTTTTTTTTCCTTTGAGCTTGCTGTAGACGTACTAGTTCTCATTCTATTTTCTCTCTAAGAAATTGGGAAGGTAAATAATCTTGATTGTGCACTGTGCAAAGAAACCATACAGTGCTTAATATTTAACAGTGCTCTATCATAGTCTGATGTCTTCTTTCTGCCCTTGCGAAGTATTTTCATTGTTTCATCGATTGATTCAACATAATGAACTGTGCTGGACCACCTTCTCTGTCAGCCACAGTGTTGGGATTTGCTCCAAGTTTCACTGGATCTCCAAATCCGAAGTATAATGCCTTTCAAGATGACAGCACAGTGGAAAATTCTCTTCCTGTCAACTATGATATATTTTACTTCGGAACGTATTTCCCTTTCACAGACAAAGTATTCCATTTGCATCTTGCCTTGCCAGTCGTTGCCAAGGAATCCAGATTTTTTTTTTAACTGAAAATTACAAAAGATCAAATTGGCTTTAGCAGACTAAAACAGCCATTGCCACTCTGACTGTTAAGGCCAGGAGACAGAGACTCCCTTGGGGTGTGTGTGTCTAGGGACTCGGACTATGAATATGTATTACTCTGCATCAGCACCCCTTCTTCTTCCCCCTTCTCCCTTTTCCCTTTGCCACCTCTCCTTTCTTTCTTCTACCTTCTGCCTCTTTTCAGTATGGCCTTATTTATGACTTGGATAGAGTCTTCCAATTTCATTTTCTAAATTTTGGAATGTCTTTCAAATTTATTGCAAACATAAATTTTGCTATTATAATGGTGCTAACAGAGTCCTGCAATAGAATCTTTATGGTCAACTTAAGATCACACACCTTAGAGCTGGTCAGGCAGCTCAGCGGATTAAACCGCCTGTTTTGTCAAAGAGCTGCAGCCAGGGTTTGATCCCTGACCTGTTGTGAGGTGTGGATTGGGACTGGGCATGGTGGAACACACCTGTAATTCCAGCATGTGGGAAGCTGAACACAGGAGAATCACTACAAGTCTGATCTATGCAGTGAGACTCTGTACATCCTTAGGCTCTGTAGTAAACACATTTTAAAAATCACACACACATTATTTAAAAAATATAATGCAAAATGGCAACCTTCAACCACCAGCAAATTGAACTGTAAAAGTGCTACTTTTTTATCAGCTACATTGGCGGTATTGTGTTCTGTTAAAAAGTGAGAATGAAGGTCCAAACTGAAATACGCCATTCAATACCGAATATATACTAAGCACCGATTGTGTGTTCAACACATAGTGTGTGTTGGTGTACATCACTGTCTAGATAGAAGCTACTCCTTTTACAGTGAACAGAATATCAGCCAATTCCCAGACGGCATATAAATTATCATTCAAAGGAAACCAGAATAGAGATCAGCTGGGCAAAAAGCCAGACTGTGTTCCTAACAAGAGAGAGAGAGACAGAAAAACATGGTGTTTTTTTTTTTTTTTTAAGAGAATAAAAAATGTAGTAGAAAGGAAATACAGAATTTCACTAAACAAAATAATAGGAATTTAACCGTGGTTGTGATATTCTGTATTGTTGTCTTCAAAATGAAAACACCTCACCACAGTGATAGATTGTGCCCGTGTTTATAGCAATGCAATTGGTAATAGCTAAATTTTGTGAACAACCCACGTGTTCATCAACTAAGAAATGGATAAAGATGTGCATGCTTCTTATAAGTTCTATTGTGTTACCCTCCCCCAGAGGAACTACTTACTCTGACTCAGCCTATTTTACAGAGGGTAACTGAGGCCTGGAGGAGCAAATAATTCAATGCATAACCGAAAACACTGCATTTGAGATTTCCCGACCACATTTTTAACCCATTTCTCTGTCCCTAAAGAACAATAATGCCTGCTTTTCTTTAGTGTATGTTCAGCCAAATCTTTACCACTGTCACTTGTGGACATCCCCAAGGATAATATTTTTTGTAGAGTAGGGAAACTATTCCCTTTTCTTGGACAGGAGAATTTCGGGTCCTTTCTTTGCTACCGTTTCTGTTAATAACCTCTGGGCACCATCATTTTTTAAAAATTTTGTTTTGTTTGTGCTCTGCTATACCCGGAGACTTGGATTGCTATTGGATTAAAGAAGCAAAATTCCTCTTTCGTATTTTCACTTAAACTAAAATTCAGCCAAATAAATATTCCATTTTAGTGGCTGTCTTTCTGAAGTTTCCTATGCCACACACATTTTCAGGAGTGCTCTTACTATCTCAACCAATATCTCCTGCCATCTTTCAGGAACTTCCTGTTTGAAGATTGTTTGCAATTTGCATAATAACACCATACAGGGAAGGGATTCTAATTTGTCCACTTCCCTTTTCTTCTTGAGAAAATTCTTTATGATTCCAATTATATGAGTCATTTCCTTTAAATGTTTATTGTAAAGATCTAATTATTTGCTTTTCTCAGACCCTATTATTCTAAGGCATGATAGAATTTCTATGATAGATTTACCAGTCTGTAAAGACTTGCAAAATCTATAGATCATCTGCATGAAGTATCAAATTGGGAGAATTCCCCAATCCTAGTCATCTTTTCCAGCCCTTTCTCAGGGAACCCTAGAGGTCTGTTTGATGTGTTAATGACAACAGCACACACCAGGAGTTCCAAGGGCATCTTCTCTTCCTTCAGGAGAATCACTGATATGTTTCACAGACATCTTCCAAGACACTTGGTGTCTCTAATTTGTGGTGCATGGCTACCAGGAACCAATTAAGGACCCAAATTCTTATCCCACTTTCTGATGTTTCCTTTTCAACATTTGATATTGACCACTTTCTTAGTTACTTTTTCTCATTGCTGTGACAAAATACTGGAGACTCAACGTTAAAAGAAAGAAGGGTAATTTCAGCTAAGAACGTATACAGGTTTCAGTCTACAGTTAACTGACTTCAAAGCAGAATGGCTCAACAGAGGAGAAAACAACCCACACAGGCAAAAGGCAACAAAAGTATCCAAGCATCAAACAGCAAGTGTCAAGAAACGAAAGAAAAGCAGCAAGGTAACCTTAGTTTTGTCCTTTATAGCTTATCCATCTACCTATGCTCAGGACAGGGAGTCCTCACACCAAGCGTGGGCCACTCCTAGTCCTACCTAGAACTCTACCAAGCCAAGCAGTAGACTGATTTAGTAATTACACACCCTTAACCTTAGCAACATATGCTCCAGCCACCTCTGAAAAAAGTGCCACTTGTGGCCACTGAGGGCTTTGAGGAGACATCTAGATGCAAGCCATGATAACCACTAATTCTATTATTTCATCACCAAAACTGTATTTAGGTGTGCAGATGTGTTTATTACCCTGTATATACTCCACTTAAAAAAAAATTCTTTTGAGATGTTGTACTTGTTGATCTTCTTGTCTATTACTTACCCTCCTACTCCATTTGCCTGCCTAGTGTTCTGTTATTTTATTAATTAAGCATATACACACACACACACAGTGGACAATGGACAACTTTAACCGTATAACTCCTTCAGATAGATAGAATGACTAAAAATTGGCACTAATGAATGTATTCTGAAAATGTCTAATTCTGTTGTATACAAACAAATAACAAGATGAAGTAGATAGTGATTCTTAAAAGAAAATAGATCTTAGTCACTGGGATTTCAGATAAATTGTCTAATTCATCTATTTTATGGAATAGATTATAATCATTAAAAAAGAAACTTTCACTGCCTAACAGATTGTTTAAGATTACTGTAAATCTACTGTGAAAAAGAAAACAATAAGGGAAATTTATATTCCAATGTCACTCACTACTAAATTTCAAAATTCAAACTTCTAAAGCAAATACTGCTGAACAAAATTCAATAGTATTCAAGACATCTACATGGCACATAACACCACAAATAACAGGTATATTCCAGGAATATAAGCATAGCTTAAAGCAAAAAATATATAAGGTTCAACCATAAAGTTTAAAGATTAAGACAGAAAACCATATGGTGAAATGTGACATCAATCATAGTAAAATATTTTACCAAATGAGAATAAAAACCAAGTGCTCCTAATGTTACATTAATTAACTGTGCCTCTCCAAAACATAAAGTACTTAGAGATAAAAGTATGTATTGTGTCACATAAAAATTATTTGAAAACACAAAGAGCATCTTTCTTCTTCTTTAGTGCTGAAGACCAAATGTAAGATCTTGGACAAGCTCTGGGCAGGCACCCACACATGGAGCGACATCCTTAGTCCCAAGCATGATTCTCAGTGGTAAACAACTTAGAAGCATTTGTTGATCTTTCCAGGTTTAGGAACAAGATAAAAATGCTACCATCACTGCATCTGCTTAATATTAACCTCCAGACATTACCAATTATAGTAGCATAGATAAATCAATGAGTAGAAAAGAAGAAAACAAAGCTGTCACTTTTATAAATGTCCATATTAAAATGTATCTATAAATAAAACAATAAATTTAGTTTATTTCACATGGCTAAGCAACATGGCTGAGATAAAAATCAATAGAAAGAATAAATTGTCTTTCTATAGACCTAAAGTGGAAACATAGCAAAATAAACTAAGATGCATATAATAGTGACAAACCTAAAATATGCAGTAGTAAATTCACTAAATGTGTGGAACATATTTATGGGGAGACTATATGACTTACAATGACCTAGAGAAACACAAGAACCTGAGCATCGTGGCCACACCTTTAAGACTAGAACCGTGGAGTGATGCACTAGGAATACTACATGATCAAGGGCTACTTGAGCAATTTAGTGACTTCTCAGCAGACCTTGTTGCACAATAAACAATGTAAAAGATCTGGAAATGAAAGTCAGCATAGAGACCTTGGGTTCAACCCCACTAACAGAAAAAAAAAAAAGAGGAAAATAAAAGGGACACTAAAATAAATGGAGGGGCCAGGGAGATAGCTCTGTGGCACAAGTGCCTGCCTGGCAAGTGCAAGGTCACGAGTTTGAACCCCGGTCCCGCAAAAAAAAAAATAAAATAAAATAAAATAAATGGAAAGGGGCTGGGGAGATAGCTCAGTGGAATAAGAGCTTGCCTGGCAAGCGCAAGGGCCTGAATTCAATCACTGGTTCTGCAAAAATACATACATACATACATACATACATACATACATGCATACATACATATACATACATATATACATACATACAGCAAAATAAATGGAAAGAACTATGATATGAGTGAGCAGGAAATTTCAAATTCATAAGAGTGATATTTTGTTGCAAAAATAAGCTCAAAAGCAATTCTGATGAAATCATCAGTAGTTCTTTCCTCTAGGAATTTAATACACAGTTTCATAAATACGTGTGAAAAAGATAAAGATACTTAATAGTGGGACAAGTAGTGTAGGATGTGTAAAAATATACTGTGTTGGATATCAAGAGGCATTTAAATTTTAGTATGTAAGAATCCGTGGTATTTCTACAAAGGTGTGCATCTGGGATTTCAGATTTCTGCATATTGTCCAAAAGAATGAAGCGGGAGAGTCCAGACACAATATCCACTGATATCTTGCAATTGTTACATGGAGAATAGTGTTGCACATCAGAGAAAATTGCCGACCATTTTATATGGTTATTACACGAATAATTATTTATTCTTTAAGAAAAAGAAATAGAGTTGGTTTGTATCATGTGTTACATTTAAGAGATTGAATGACTAAATATTAAAAATGAGAAACAAAAACTGAAAAATACAAATAACTCTCTGCAAGGAATTTTTTCCTAAAAAATAGTAAAATCAATTCACCTTCAAACTTGAATTGGTAAATGCAATTATATTAAAGTCAGAAACTGTTGTTCATCAAAAGATAATATTTGCAAGCATGCAACTTATATAACTGCACAGATATCAGCTGAGAATATACAATGTATTCCAACAAACACGCACTGACACATGCACACACATCCACTAACACACAGCCACACATCCGCACATAAACAATCAACAAGGAAAAAGCTATTTGACTTAATTTAAAAATTTTGTTTGTTTTTATATTTTTTTAGGGAAGGGTTTACAGGGTGTTCAGGGTCTCGCTACTGATTGCACTTGTAGTGATCCACCCGTTTACAGTTTTCCAAGAGCTGGGATTACAGGCACATGCCACCAAGCCCAGTCTCCACTGCTATCTCAGTGTACCCTGGGGGTGGTACCCACAGGCCCCAGTGCCTGTTTGCAGGAGCTTCTATCCACTGAGCTATTTTGCTGATACTGAAAAATTTTTAATGCTACAATATTTGTTACAAACATGATAGCCAAAATCAAAAAGAAAGAAAATATTAAAAATAAAAGCACACATTAATCTAAGATTTATGTTTCAGTACACCACAATGTTTTTTGTATGTTTGGATATAATAGAAAGAAAACAGAAGAAGTATTATTTTATCAAAACATTTGTAGAGCTCTTTTAAAAAAACTATTTTATTTATACTTTTGTAAAGTTAGTAACACGGCTTTAAGGGAAGAAATATTCTGTAAATGCTTGATAAAAAAAAAAAAAAAAACTCAGCCTGTTTCCTTAATATGGTCATACACTCTCCACATGGAGAAAGTGACATTTACCTATAAGTGTAAAAGTGATAGCACTAAAATAATTGCTGCTTATGAAATAGGGACCTATGTCAAAGACAGCCTCTACAGTATTTATGACAAAAAGTTAATTCAGTTAGTCAGAGGGTGGGTTGGGGACTTCAGTCCTGTGATGGTGTCTTAACTTATGTTTATGTGATATTTCCCCTAGAACTATCAAATTTTACATTATCTAAAGCATCATTAGATAAGGAAGTCATGACATGTGAAGGGTATGAATAATACTCCAGAGAAATTCAGAAAAAAGCACCATTACAATATTATTTTCAGGTTCTGAGAACAAGGAAATTCTCATGTGAAGTAGAATTTTCACAAGCTCTTACTCATTATTTATGTCTTTCTTTACCTTTGAAAGGATTTACAATTGCTTATAAAACATTTATGGGACAAAATTAAAAAATAACAAGGTGCAGATATCAAGGTTTAAAGAAATGAGTAGGGGGGAAAAAGCAAGTAAGGAAAGCATAAATAACATTAGAGAATCTGAATTCATAGTATTAAGTTAACTTTTGTATAGATCAGAGAATACCAAATTGCTTCTAACCAAATAAAAACAACTGAAGCATCAGTAACTGTGTCAACTATAAGTCGATTGGAGGGGAAAGCCAGGAATTTATTTGTTATTGTTTTTCTACATTGGCTCTGTTTCCTTCTTTCTTTTTTTCCTGAAACTATTTTCTAAAATGGAGATGTTGCAAAAGGTGGCAATGAAAGCCATTCTGGGTTAGGGGACAGAATTGAGATGCCAGAGTGAGTAGAACTAAATGGCAGAAATGACAACAAAAGATAAGTCGGATTGTAGCTAACGTTAGTACAAAAATTCCACAGCTCCAAACTTTCCACAGCACATTGGGACCAGACGGAGAAAACAAGGCTACAAAGTGGGTTCTTAGTGTTTTGCGGCTAGACCCATCAGTGGAACCAGAGAATGTGTAGGGAGCACTGACTAAGGGTGGACCTACCAAATGGGAAATCCCAGAGTGGTGCGCAGAAACCTCTACAAGTTATGAGCCAAACTAAACCTTTCTTGGTTCAGTTGTGGGTGTCAGGTTGTGGGTCAGCAATGAGAATGTATCTAAGATGTAGAGAGATTAGAGAGGTAGGTACATGTGTAGGTAGATAGATGGACAGATAGATGTATAGTAGATGGATAGATAGATTGGGATACATATACACACATATAATAGATGATAGAGGAATCGATGATAGATGATGGATAGATAGATGGTAGATACATAGATAGATAGATAGATAGATAGATACATAGATAGATAGATGGACTCCAAGAGTATTTCAGGACACAATTGCACCCAGATTGAAACAACTGTACTAAAGCATTCTCAAATTAAGATGTATAATCTGGACGTTATTCAAATCCTGGAATTGTTCTCACCTCCTACTCTTGGTTGTAGCAGTATATCAAGTTTAAAGCTGCATAAGGAATTCTTCCAAAAGGCTGGAGTATGCCAACTTGGAGTGCATATGGCAATAAATAATGAGCATTCCAAGTCCTTTTGGTGCAGGTGCATGCTGGATCTATACTTTATGAAATAGTGATCTCTAGAATGAATTATGGGAGCGCTGCATCTGGGGAGATCTGAGTTATATTGTTAATGAGGAAGTGCTTCCTGTCCAAATGCAGGATTTAATCAAAATTACTTGCTCTTGGCCTCCATTAGTAGTGGATAAGGATGAAAACCAAAACTGCCCTGATGCAAAAGCAGTAACAATGTGTGGGGGTTGGAGCTAAGAAATATCTGAAGGCGGCCGGCCATAGAGCTAAAAGTGATGGCCATTGGGCAAAAATGAACTCAGGAGTGTGAGTCCTCCTGACATTTGAACACAAGCTGGGCTTTCAGAATTTTGTGTGAGATCTTTTAATATAAAAATGATTATTCACAACTCAGTTTCCAATTTAGGCTCCTACGTTTTCAGGCTGAGTTTGGACTATAAGTTGCTGATTTGTGACATCAGCTGGAAACTTGCTGGGCCACTGCCCTGAAGAGGAAATCAGAATAGCACAATCCACGCTGGCTTCTTCCTTGGGCTCCTGTTTTCGTTATACATACAAAAATTTCTTGGGCTGGTTTCTGTTTGCTTTCAGAGGGCCACCATTCTACTTTCTGTTCTGTAGACCATTCTATCTGTTGTTGTACAGTTATTTTAGTGGCTTGAGGAGAACGATGTGAAGAGATGTCAAAGAAGCCGCATTCCCAGGCTACCTCCTGACAGCTTCTCCTGCAAGAGCTGTTCTCGCGCATGCGCTAGACAGTGGCCACTAAATTCCCTTTCTGGATCAGCAGTCTAGGGAGACGAGGCACAGACAAAACAGAGAGAGAAGTCAAAACTATGCAGCACTGTTTGAGTTCTCAGTGCCCATCAATCCAAACTCTCTGCTTGCATACAAGTACATTCGAAACAGTGGGGGAAGAAAAACTGAGAAAAAAAAAGGATAAGATGGAAACAAAGCTTGTAAACAACAGAAGAAAAGTCAAAGGGAAGAGAAGGGAATAAGAAAGAAAAGAAGAATCAAGATATATCATGCACAGGTAAAAATTCCCTATAATGAGTGTGATCACTATGTATATCTACATTGTACCAATAAACTTAAAGAAAAAAAGAACAAAAGAGGAAGAGGCCAAGAGGCTAGAATGGGTCAAGTTATTTATATTAGCCAGTAAGTGTGAAGTGCTAAGTAACTCTCTCTCTCTCTCTCTCTCTCTCTATATATATATATATATATATATATATATATATATATATATATATGCCAAACTAATTATTTTGTAGATAGACAGATGGATGGACAGACAGATATTGGTGTAGACATTTACATGAGATAAATATTCAAAGTGAAGTTATGTGGTCAAAGAGAGGCTGACACAGGAGGACCACTACGAATTCTGAACTGCATAGTAAGAACATATATATATATATATATATATATATATATATATATATATATATATACATTTCTTTAACTACAGAGCTATGATCTAGAGCTTCAGTATTCAGGAGATAGGCCTTTGAAAGGCGGATGGATCCTGCGGTGCTGCCAGGACGTGGGGCCTGGCTGGTGCACCTTGGGAGGATGCCGCTCCCTTCCAGCTCCTCCCTGCTGAATCTGCTTCAGGGCTGCCATGGGGTGAGTGGTTTCCTCTGCCCAGACTCCCCTCAGTCTTGCTCGTCCAGCCCCGGAGCCATGTGACCGTGCAGAGAGTAGACCCTCAGCAAAAGCAACGCACCGTTCTCTTACATCGCAGGAGTTAGAAACTTTACTCCAGCGATGGAGAGTGACTTATGTGTACCATATTCTCCCTGAACTGATGTTTTCCTCTGCACTGTCTCAGTTTATCCACAGTCAGCTATAGTCCAAACCCACAATACAGTATCTCATGAGGGAGAGACAGCCAATTATATAAATTTCATTTCACTATAATCATTTTATTTGATTTGTACTTAAAGTGCCTACCTAACCTCAGCTTCTTGATGGGATGTGTGTATAGCAAAAAGCATAATACTTAAAGAATTGGTTGCTTCTGGGGTTTCAGGCATCTCCTGGAGTTCCTGCAAAGGTTCCCCAAAAGTACGAGGAGGGCATTGTACAGACCACACAGTCCTCTCATAAAGCTGTTTTCTAATTTCTCAAACACGGTACCATCCATTTTATACCCAGTGCAAATTAGAGGCCAGTTTTATCATTGCTGTTTTCATTTCACATAAAAATGCTCCTGGATAAGGACAAATACAAGATGTTTAAAAATTAGCAGTTCTTCCTGCTGCTAAAACTCACTGCAGCATTATAAATCCCATACCAGTGCAGTAGTCTCGAACAGAGAAAATGCACAAAATGACCTGAACAGCATCTTCACTGCATGGAAACCTTGAATAATACTAGCATCTTTCCAAGTTGCTCAAATAAGAATAGAAACTGCTAAAGAAAAAGAAATGTTGTCCTGGAAGACTATGCCATCCAAACTGAAGAGAACTTTAAGAGTCTGCCTCCAGAGGTCTTGGATTTCTTCTGCTTTAAACCTGAAGTTACTGGTGCATGTTGGTGCCCAGGACCCCAGCCTCTGTGGAGAAGTTTACACAGAGGCAAGAAGAGAGTAAACATGCAAAGCAAAGCCAGGCAATAAAAACCAAAGATAAGGACTTTTTTCTTGCATTGTTGCACATAATAACTATATTCATCTTAAGAAATATATATATATATATATATATATATATATATATATATATATATGTATTTGCTGGGCCAGGGTTCAAACTCACAACCTTGCACTTGCCAGGCAGGTACTTGTGTCACGAAGCTATCTCCACAACCCTAAAATTTTGATATTTGATTCCAGATCTTAATCATTTATTCTCCCAGTTCCCCTCTGGCAAATTCTACATTTCTGTCTCCTATCTTTCTCTCTTTACTTGTATTTGGGATGTCTTATATAAGAAAAGTCATGTAATATTAGGCCTTCTGTGCCTGAATTATTTCGTTGAACATTACAGTATCAGCATTAGCTTATTGTGCTATGAATGACTCCAAGTTATTCTTCTAGTAGTAGACTAAGTATACAATGTCTATCTTTTATTTATCATTCATTTATTAATGGGTACGGGGTTGGGGGCCTAACTCAGTGGCTTAAGTGCCTGGCGAGAGGAATATCCTGAGTTCTATCCTTGGTGACAAAATAATAAATAAATAAATAAATAAATAAATAAAGCCATTTATTAATGGGCATAGAAGGCAACTTCTGCAATTTAGCTATTACAAGTCATGATACTATTAAAAATGAGTATGTATGAAAAACATGTTCAGATGGTTTTTGCTATCTCTTGATTATTTATCATTACTTTTTAAAAATTAAACTATCATTAATACTTGGAGCAAGAAAAGCCTCTGTTTTATAGGATTGGCTGAAGTAAAATATTAATCTCTGCTCTCTATCTAAAATTCCAGCACTACCCTCGCCCCAATTCCCAGTAGATGTCACTTTCACCAAGCCAAAAGAGAACAAAAAACTCTTCTTATTCACTGCTATTTGTTGAGGCAAATTACTGTAAATGAAAAACATTAATTTCATTATATTAGGGTTATGTTCGGTGATTAAATATATGACAAAATCCTTGTACAAAGATTTAGAGTGCTTATTCCATGAGATTGATTTCAGTAATCTTGCTTGAGTTAGAAGCATTTACAGAAGGAAGCTACGGCTGTATAATTAAGAAGAAATATCACAGCCCATTAAAACACCAGGGCTTCGACTCATGATTTCAGAGGCCGTTGGGTCCACCACATCTGGGTGTTCTGGTTCAGTCTTCCGTTGTCAACCTGACAATGGTAACTGGAGAAAGCCACCATCTCTGTGGTTATTACACTGACATGACTTTCTAAAAATCATCTTATTTATCTCCATGTTTATTCCCAAGCTTGAAAAAGAAACCATTGTAGTGACTTCATCCCATGTAGAATTACTACATTTATCCCATCTGTCATACATTTAGTTTGGGGGATAGAGGACATCAGTCCACATATTTATGGCTTCTAAATTTATAAAGATACATAAAACACTTCAAATCATTATACAAACACTGTAGATAAAATGCCACCGGGTTTCTTGTTGTTGTCATTTGTCCCCCCTAGAGCAAATACTGTTTTCTTTTGATATTTTCAATACTAAGTCTGAGCTATGTTTAGCTTTCCCACAGGTCCACACGTCAAGGACAAAAGAAATCAATGGCTGCTGATAGGAAGCTGTATAAAAATGAATATTTAATTGAGGTTGGACTTGTGATGAGAGTAGAGGAAGGGAAATGAAGGCAGATGACTTAGAGGAGGCTGGACAAAGAAATGTGGGGGCGTGAGAATTTGCCCTAGCCAGAAAGGCCAATGGCCATACAAGATGCTGGAAGTTGACTTCTGAAGCAAGCGTGTTGTGCACACAGCACTGCAGGAAGGTCGGCGAGACTCACGCGTCAGGCAGAAAGAAGGAATGCCAAGGGCGAGATTCACAGATGCTAACATGCAGGAGGGGCTGGTGGAGAGAGGAAAAGCACAGAATTGAAAGTGACTGGAAGTGTCCAGAAGCTATGCAAACCCTGCAGACTTTCGTGAGCGTCTGTACGGGCGTGAGGAACCCCTTGAGGAATAGGGCGAGTTGAGACGGTCCCTACCAGCTGCGCTGTATTTCTGAGGACAACTGCGTTCCTGTGGAGCTTTCCGAAGAAAAGCAAGTTAGGAACTACAATGTCTTTTGACAGGTAAATCTCAGACTCTGGACACTTTAAAATCACTGAACAGAGGAGTGACAATGCACAAACGAGTCCCACGCTCTGCCTCTTGGCACCCTCTTTTTTTCCCCTTCTCTCCTCTTTTCTATGTTTCTCATATCCTTCTTCCGTCCTTTTTTTCTTTCTCTCCTGCTTTCCCTCTTTCTTAGACGTCTACTGCTATTTCCATCATATCCATCTAAGGATACATTAATCTTTAATAGTTAAGATCACATGCCTTTGGGGCCATAGTTTTGAACACTAGTGATATAGTTTGTGTCTAGATGTCCCCCCAAAGCCTCACGCAGTGACAGGGCAGTGAGAGTCTAGACTTTGGGATTAATTCACGATCCAGTGCTGGGCTTATGGATATGAGTGCCACACCTACGCGAGCCTGAAGACAGGACAAGGACGGGAGGGAGGCTTGCCTCTGTTAGCTGCGCCACTATTAATCCCTTTTAATTCTTGCTATTTTACTATTTTCCACCACCATGAACTGCTGCCCTCTTCCCTGTGCCACTCAGCCTTGGAGCCAGCTGCCTGAAATTTCCACACAATATGAGCTAAATTGACACTTCCTGCCTTAATTCTGGCTGTTAGGTGCTTTGTCCAAACAAAAACAGAAAAGTAAATGAGATGAGCACACACAGCTATGGCAAGTGCTGGTGGGGGGGGGGGGGAGTCACGTTTGCACAGCAAGAACACCTCTGCGTGTGCACTACTTTGGTTTTTTGTTTTGTTTTGTTTTGTTTTGTTTTGTTTTTGTCTCAGTTGAGGCTGGCCTTGAGCTCAACCAGGCTGGTCTCGAACTTGCACCAATCCTCCTACCTCAGCCTCCCGAGTGCTGGGATTACAGGCGTGAGCCACCACGCCCAGCTTACTTTGTGCAGTAAATGCGTCACCTGAGATTTGTGTTGTCACTGTTTCTCTCTTTCTAATTTGAATTTTATTTTTGTATGCAGAATTAAGCATACCGAAAATGTCTGAAGATGGGATAAGTAATTGCTTAAGTTTCTGTTAAGATGTGTCTTGGAGTTTTGATGTGCATAACAGTATATAGATTACATATAGAAATTATATATATACATGTGTATATATACACATATGTATATATACATATATATACCCATATATATATATATATATATATATATATATATATATCCACATATGTAATTTTAAACAAATGATTTAAATCTAAAACCAAATAATTTCTTTATGTTTGTGTGGTTTGCCTGAGTTAGAAAATTGGATTTTTTTTTTTTTTTTTTTTTTTTTTTTTTTTTTTTTTTTTTTTTTTTTTTTTTTTTTTTTTTTTTTTGTCTTTTTGAGACAGGGTCTGTCTATGCAGTTCAGGCTGGCCTTGGGCTCACTTTTGTAGACCAGACTGGACTCGAACTCACACTGATCCTCCTGCCTCAGCCTCCCAAGTGCTGAGATCGCAGGTGTGCAGCACCACACCTGGCAGGAAAATTGGATTTTGAAAAGTGTTTATTGATTTATTCAGTATCAGGATTTGAACTCACAACCTTTGTCTGGCCATCTAGGCACTGTGCTTCTGAGCTATATCCCTAGCAAGGAAATTGGATTTTAAAGGGAGTCTTTGGCCAGAAATACTATTAACTGTGGATAGGAAATTTCTTTCTGTTTGAAAAAAGACATTTTTTTTTTCTTCTTACAGGAACTCAACCATGCCCTAATTCCCCTAGTGGAACATGAATTAATATAGGAGAACAGAGTTTACTCTCAACAGCTGCAATCTGCACCTGTGCAGTATGTTTTAATCCTTTTTCACTACAGTGTGATGCAGGAATAAAAGCAGATGAAAATGTTTTAGAAGACTTCCCAATCAAGATGCTTAAAGCTGTATTAAGAACAGAAATTCTCAGTGGGATCTAACCATACCTATTAGGTATTAGACTCAAGGAACCAAATCTGATAATTATACAACATTTCCCCAGCCTGCCTTGAGACTGGCAGCAAGATTCGCTGTGATCATTTTCTGGGTTCTTTCCAATTTGTCATACTAGGGATCCCGAGATAATTGTATCTTCTGCCTTCTTTGATCCAGAGCCTGCAGAGTAGAGGCATTCATAACACCGCCCTGGCATTGTGTGGCGATCCTTGGCTGAGGCAGAGAACACAATGAGCTCTGCTGCCTGCTTGCTCTGCATCATTAAGCATTAATGAACTGTTCTCTAATTGTTTCTCTCTCCTGGCTCCCAGCCTCGTTATTGCGTGGTACTGTTTGGCTAGCCTTGGAAGTCAAACTAACTCTTCCAACAGTTGAGATGGCAGGCACAAGGTTCCCTGTGGGATCAGTGCTATTAACCTGCCAAACAATTAGGAGAGGAAGAAAGGGAAAAGAATGTGGTGAATGTGAGCATCTAAACACCATCTTCAGTTTTGCTTTTAGCTTTAGTTATTTCACCTGCTGTCTAGGCTTGGCTTTGTTTGAAGGCTCATCCTCAAGATCAAAGATACCTTGGTATCACTCATGCTATTTCCAGTGATACATGTGACTCAATATGTACAATTTCTGAAGAAACCTCTCCAAAGAAAACTTTGTAAATAATGTATGTTAAGGGAAAATTGTTTGGAGAATACAAGAGTCTACTGGAAATGAAATTAACCATTTTAGACTATTCCACGGAGATAAAGGCAGTTCATATGCCCACTTAATATATTTTCAAAAATATCTTAGATGTATCTCAGCAAACTAAAACTCTCCCATAGGAAACAGAAACAATGACCAACTTATAGATGTGTGTTTGGGGTAGGATGAAATTATATTTCTGTTCAAAAAAGTAAAAGGAAATCAGGCATGGTGGCACACACCTGGAATTCCAGCACTTGGAAGGTGAGGTAAGAGGATGCATGCAAGTCTGAGAACAGCCTGGGCTACAAAAGTGAGCTCAAAGCCAGCCTGAACTGCATAGCTAGACCTTGTCTCAAAAAGATAAAAACAAGAGAAACAACATCAAAAAAGTAAAAAGAACACATGTTAATAATAAAAATAAAATAAACTGTCACTACACAACAATAGATGGAAATTACGAGTATATTATTATCTTATCAGATTATTTCATTTCACCCAGGGCCTAACTCATAAGGCCTGAGTAGCAAATCTATCTTAGAATTCAGTGTCAATTATTACACTAGATATAATTGGGGACCCAAAATCTCCAAATGCAGCAAGCAGTTGACCATATAATAAAATAAAACTCAGGAGGAAGTAAGAGCAAGTTACCAAAAATTCATCAGCCCTCTAGAGTTATTAGTCAAAAGACTTTTCATTTTTAATGAGGGCTATTAGAGACTTAAGGTACATAAATAAATGTGGTTCTGATTAAAAATGGCTGTCACATATTGTATGCAAACTTTTACTTATTTTTAATTTTATTTATTTATTTATTTTTATTAATATTAATGATAAAGGAACAGCAATGAGACAGTTTCTCAACAGGTTAGTAAAACAGATACAGTAGTTAATGTCTTGCATATTGTAGTCTTCATAGTAGTTTTTCATTGTACAAGATATAGACATGATATCTTGTGTGAGCACTATTAGTACAAATCTTTCTTCTCACTGAACTACGAGAAAGTACTTGTATGTATAGTCCCATAGTCTACAATAGTAATGGGTTATCAGCACAACTGGCAATATTTGAGGCTGTTTACTTGAGTCTTTTACAATTCAGCATATTAATATGGCTTTCCTTTTCTAAATTTTTTATTGCTTTTCATAAAAAATAACTATGTGACAGTTTCAAAACACATTTGTAGTACATTTCCAAAATTGATATGATGCATATTGTTATCCTCCTATCAGTTATACAAAGCACAGGGTAGACATTATAATTTTTCTAATCATTACTGGTATGAAAAAAATTTTCTAGCCGGGTGTGGTGGCTCACACCTGTAATTCCAGCACTCGGGAGGCTGAGGCAGGAAGACTGGTGCTAGTTCGAGACCAGCCTGGGCTACAAAAGTGAGCTCAAGGCCAGCCTCAACTCTGTCTCAAAAAGACAAAAAAAAAAAAAAAAAAAAAAACAATCTCATTAAACTAAGAGAAACTAGTTGTATATATAATCCAATATTCAATAATCACAGTGGGTTATTGGTAAGATTGACAATGTTGGAAGCTGTTGATTTAAGCTTTTTGTAGCTCAGCATTCTCATCTAGCTTTCCATTTTATGCCTTGTGGTTAAACTTTTCTGCTGGGTGGTTTAGGGCAAATTTAAGAAAGACCTGTATAGCAAAACATGTAATTTTTGTATCTCCCAAGGTCAGTCAAATCCCCTCAGGATTTACTTTGGAACCACGTATAGTGCTTTGTAGAACTGTTGTCGGTGTCGGCCATCTGGATGAGTCACGGCCACTGCTTGACCAGTTTGCTCTCTGTAAACGTCTGAGAGAATGTTTTTTCTCTAGGTGACTTTCCTTTGGCACACTATATGTCTTCAATCCATTTCCTCTGCAGCCCCGTAGTCTCCTTGAACAGAAAATTTGGTAAACTACCTAGTTGTAGGATATTATAGCACAGATTCTCTTATGTCCTGCGTCCTCACTGACCTTGAAGGGCTAGGGCCAAAATATTGGCTCTCCTTGTAGTCCTTCTTTTTCTCTAATTTTTGGTCAGTAAAATTACATTCCTAACCCACTAGAAGAAATGCTCAGTGATACTATTACTCTATAACATAGGTACTTGAGCATGACATCACTGTTTGTCTGAGTATCAAACATCTTAGACTTAACCTGGAATTGGTATTTTCTATCAATCATTGATATTCAAATGAATCTCTATAGAATGTGATAAAAGTACTTACATATTTTTACACATTTAGAAATCTAAGTACATATAAAATTGTAGTCAGTTGTATGCAAACTTTTAAAATAAAGTTAACCTGCTGTAAAAATTTTACAGGCTCAGATTGTCAAAATGCATTCTTCTTTTTTGGTCCTAGGATATGAGCTAAGGGTGTCAGTAAGCATTCTCTACCACCTACCTATACCCAACACAAGCTGCTCGCAATACAATACTCAGAAATCTACTCAATTAAAATAATTCCATTTAGTTACTATTAAAGTAAAAACCAATTATGTTTACTTTATCTTGAAATATTCATATTCTCTCTTGATACTAAAAAAAAAAAAAAACCTCAGAACACACACTGTTTCAATTGCCATCCTACCGTACTTGTAAATCAACAAATTTCCCGGTTCCTTCCACAGATCCCTATTACATTACCAGAGAGCTATATTTTTATGAGCCACGTGTATCTCCTCTTCACCTAGGCTGTTTACCAGATGCTCCAAGAGCTGAATGCTACAAGGCTGTGGAGAGTGAGAAAGAGTGTTGCTGGCTAAGACGGTTGCATGCCTGTCACTCTTCTTTGGCCTGTACTGCACAGTTGAGTGGGCCTGTCCTCCAAGTGATAGAGGGAACAGGGCCTGGGAGAAATCGAAGTGACGACTTAACTCAAACTAGACCCGCTCGTCATAGACTGATGTGCTTCAGAGGACAAGTGCTTCTAGCCGGCATTTCCACACCATCTGTGGGCTGACGGGTACAGAGTTTCTCAAAGCCATAGGATTTTCAAGTCTGCACGGGACCTTGGGGTTGGTTCTGATTGTGCAGTGCAGGAAACTGGCACCACATAATTAAAAAGGGACTTTTCCCTGGCACATTTCAGAACCAATGCATGAACTTCCATCTTCTGGCTCTCCAGTGCTTCCAGAGACAAGGAAATTTTCATAGTCCTCCAATGTTCACTCGCTCTGAACAGCCCCAGGCCAAGGCAGATGGGCTCTTTATGCATCCTTGATGTTCATATTTGTTTCTGTTTTTAGATTTTACTTTCTGTCTTGCATCATGTATGCCATCTTGCAATTGTGCATGCAGATTTCTTAAGGAGTCTTTTAAGTGAAAATGTGTTTCACTGAGGACAATTCAAAAACATCATGCAGGAGAAGGCATCAAAATGGGCAAATATGTAGTAGTGTGGTTTTTTTTGTTGTTGTTTGTTTGTTTTGTTTTTTTGTGTGTGTGTCTTTTTGAGGCAGGGTCTCGATATGCAGTTCAGACTGGCCTTGAGCTCACTTTTGTAGCCCAGGCTGGTCTTGAACTCACACCAATCCTCCTGCTTCAGCCTCCCAAGTGCTGGGATTACAGGCGTGCACCACCATGCCCAGCTGTAGTAGTGTTTTGAAGATGGATTGATCCTGTTGATACTTGACCTGCCCATATGTTTTCTGACATAAGAACTCTCAGTATCGCTATAAAATAGGTGATTAGTCAGCATATTCAGTTTGATTGAGCTGTTTCCTTCAGCTACAGAAGGAACGAAGTAGGAACCAAGAGACCGTACTGCAGTTAACCAGGCAAAACTGTCTACACCAGCAGAACTCACACCTACTAAAAGGGTGCCACGGCTCCTCCCAGGAAGAAGATTGCATACACAGTAGGCAAGTATTTCCAGCTATGCTGTCTTGCCTGCCCTTCAGTGTAACCTTCTCTGATCTGGGCAGTATGAAAAGAATGGTGTTAAAAGGCTGTTAAAACAGCTTAGGAAGAAAAGGTTCAATCCATTCCAAGTGGAGTCGTTGACACCTTGTCCTAAGCACTCAGTCTAACACCTCATATTCCACTGACAATGGCTCAGTCAGGAACCACACCCAGTCAGTGAGTTCTCATGATTGGGCGCTAGTCATTGGGGCTGGAATTCCTTTCACTAAAGAAAACGATTGTCTGTTTCTCCGAGCTTCACACTAGATCTTTTTCAGCTGAGTTTGCAACTATACCTTAATTTTTCATTTTATGTAAAAAAAATTCAATAATCAAACAAGAAAATAACAATAGTCCTAATACTGTCTTCAGAGTAGTTACTCAGAGCACAATATCTACACTGCAAAGGTCTTCCAAAAAGAAGAAGTACAATTATAATTTTATCACAATTTTACAATCACACATTTTCTTCTTTGCTTCACTCTATTTGAAAAGCATGAGTGTGTGTTTTTCTACCCTATTTATAAGCAGTAAAATTTTATGTTCTGAGCCATATTTTGGAATCTAATCTATCTACAGGATAGATTTAGTGCTCTCCTTTCAGAATATAACAGAGGGAACAAAGACAAATAAGTCTTAAGACTATTCTGCAATTAGATTTTACTCAAGGTCCTGTGAAAGAGCTTCAGGACCACAGGAGACCTCACTGTGGCACTCACTGTATAAAAGATATTCTCATGAAACTGACTGTATTCAGAATAAGAGTTTGGAGCTTGGATAAATAGAAAAGGAACAGCAGGGAGAGAAACTTACAAGAGAATAAGGAACAGTTAAGATATAGAAAATAGCAGATAATTCTTATATGGGGGGAAAATGGAACAAAGCAGTAGAGAAAAGCAGTACTTGACTGAAGTAAGAGACGGCATTTCAGGAACAAGCCTCTTCCTGTCTTGCCACGCTGGTGCAGCTATTGCAGGAGAGAAGAGCTGGAGACTGGTGCAGATAGTTAAGGATCAATACCCAACTGTATCAATTTCGAATAATGGAGTATTCCGCAAGACCAAGGAACAATTATTTTTCTCTAAAACTCACATTTAGTAGGTTGCACAGCAGCAAGATTATACTACACTATACAATGAATCGGGATTCCTATTAAAAAGGAAAGGGAAAAGGCCTTTGACCTCAGACTGAGAATCCTTAAACTAGGATGGGAATGGAACTTAACTTAGGTGTTAGTGTCAGAGATCACTGAGAAGCTGGAAACGAAGGCTAACAAAGGGTAAAGACCATGACCATGTAGATAACTGAATGAAGAATGCTTGTGGCAATAGGAACAAATTTGGAAAATACCTTGAGTCTACAGAAAGCTGAGGTAGACTGTGTGGCGAAAATAGAGCAGTAATATTGATGACTGTATAATGTGAGTCTACAGAGATAACACAGCCAAAATGTGAATGATTTTGTAGACTGCCATAGATACTTGCACCTTCTCTTCAGATGAGGCTATGAGTCATGACAGAGTTTGAGCACAAGACTAACATCACCTGACATAGTCGGAGAGGATTACTTTTGATGACCCCACAGGAAGAGAGGGGACAACAAGGCAAGTAAAGTAGCAAATGAGAGGACAGGGCCAATAGTCCCCTAGGTGGTGCGTATCAGTCCCTTCCCTCCCTGTTCTGCACGTGCTGCTTTTTGCCACGTGAAGAGGTGAATGAGAGGTGGGCTTATTGATGACTTAGACAGAAGTAAAATAACCTTGTAGTGCATTCTGCCACTCATAACTAAGTTTCTTGAAGCTTTCTACCAGAATACTCCAGTTGAGAATGCAGGTACTATGTAGACGCCAATCTACCTACATGGAACATTCTCATCTAAATGGCCAAGCAACAGATGAAGATGAATTCTGCCTGAGAGCCAGCATTCACTGCAAGTCTCATGTACCATCTGGCCATGAACTCCTGAAGGTCCTAAGCAGAAAGTTCTCAGACACTACACCCATGCCGGATGAGAGAAAAATCAATTACTTAAAGTCACAGGATCTTAGAGTAATTTGTAACAACCAACATAGCTACAAAGAAGTGACTCTTAACCACTGTTTAATCTGCAGGGATATAAAGGAGGGGAATGAGTAGAGCTTGGCTTATCAAGATAGTTACTGTCCACCACAAAATTTGTAATACTCAAATAGTTGTTAAGAAAAAAAGAAGAAAACCTAAGTTGATTACAAAATGTTTTGTAGAACAACATAGAAGTGGGATTAACTATCAGAGAACATTTGGAGAACTGTAGACGGAATTGATATGGGGGAAATAATTGACTTTTGAGACAACAAATGAGAAATGAGTGACTTGGGAATTTATTTGGCACAAGTAAGTTATATAAGCAAAGAGCAAGATGGGGGCAAAATGAGTGGCAGAAGAAATATTTATATTTAAATGGGTCTTAGTTACTTTTCTCACTGCTGAGACAAAACACACAACTCCCACAGTTAAGGGAAGAAAGTTTTACTTAGCTCACAGTTTGCAGAGGTTTCAGTCGCTAATTGTCCATAATCAGCTGGCTCCAAGGCAGGGTGGTGCTCCGCACAGACATGGAAGAGAAGAAGCAGTCTGTGGTGGGTAGAAGGCAGCAAATCACGCAAAGGCAAAAGCTCCAGCGCTTTCTATGCCTTGTATCTTATACGTTGACCAAGTAATATTCACATCCTTAATTCTAGTATCTTTGAACCTAGCATTGCACCATGAGTCTATTTCAGTAGCACATACTCTAGATCCAGCCACTCCTGAAAAATCACCACCTATGACTGCATGAGGCTTTGGGGGGACACCTAGACACAAGCTATAACAAACTACAAGGTAAACCTGCCTTTCGTAGAAGTAGATACAGAAGAACAATTAAAAATAATAAAATTTTAAATAAAAGGTCAAAAAGACAAGTGACAGTTTCAAGCACAAAAGAAAAAGTCGTAATGTGGAGACTCTGATCATAGCTTATGCTGCTAAGCATAAAGGCCATGCCAGGGTTGTATAATTTAAGTTATGAAAATAAGAGATTTCCAAAGACATGGGAAATTTATGAAAGTATATGACAATGTCTGAGCTCATTGTACAAAAACAGACACATGAACAGAAAAGAATGTGCATACTTTCCCAATTGAAAAAAAAAAAGTCACCATGCACTATGATTTTTGTATTGTATGTCTGTGTTAGTATTTATACTTTTATCTGTGTTTATTTTCTTTCTTTGCAGAGATGATAGGAAAAACATAGATTTTGTTTTTCAGAAGAGAGTACATTTTACTCCAAAATTGCCCAAGGATAGTACTGTGATTATCTGTAAACCAGAGGCACTTGAACATTCAAATAAAATAGTTATATTAACTGATTTTCAGTGCAGTCATGATATATCACATATCCAAATAGGTTTTCATTAGCTTTAATTAAAAATCAAAAGTTAATGTTCTTTCTGCCCAAAATATCAAGCCCACATTTCCCCTTCTGAACAGAGAGAAAAGCAAATATAAGCACATCTAAAAGATCAATGATGAGAATAAACCTAGTTTCACAATAAACAACCGAACAGGGAAGGCCTTTGCCTTCACATTCTTACTCTTCTTTGAGCAAAAGATGGCTCATGGAACATGTGGAAAGGCCAAGGAAACTCTGTTCCATTTTTGCCAAATTTGTAGCTACCAGTATGTGTAACCTGCTGCTTGAAAATCAATTTTACTTGGTAAACTTATTCCCTATTTACCATTAAAACATATTTCACCTCTCATTGTAGCTCTCAGCAAAAAAAAAAAACTTCTAATATGTATATATATATATATATATATATATAATCAATTTTTCCATATTTTAAACTACAAGCATGCTATTTACTACTTATATCAGCAGATGGCTCCTAGGAAGTCCTCCCAAGGAGGAGATGGTGTTGTCATCCTGCCCTGTGGAATAGGTTCTTGATTTCTTGCAGTAGAAAAGTCTTTCTTGAAGTGTTAAGAGAAAATTGGAAAATAAATTGAGGAGCTTGAGAAGCTGACCGGCCTAGAGCTGTAATGAAGAATACCAAACAAACTCTTTGGCAAAAGGAAGGGAACAGATTTTAAGGAGCTGACATGGGCTAGGAACTGGTTAATAATATGTTAGTCCTTGTTTTATGAGATGGCTCAAGAAGTCTTGATTTCTTGATGGTATTACTAGATGGGGTCTTGAAGGCTTTTTCAGCCCTTGGAGCCCTGCACAAAGTGTTGGATAAGGCACACTGAAAAGACAGCAGGCATATAGATTAAGTGAAAGTAGAAAAATTACAACTATGGGGCAGCTAGTAAAGGGGGCTCATGGAGGCCCAGAACCTAAAGAGAAGGAGCAAAAATACCTAAACTGAACCCCAAACTCAGGTACATATTGAATTGTTACAGTCGCCTTTTCAAAAACTCATTTGGTCGTAAGTCAGGTATAAATAAAGGAACCATATCTTGTTGTCTATATGGAAGCAAAAGATGAAGAGAAGCTGCATCTCATGGGGTCTTGGACCTGCATTAGATTCAAACAGAGGCTTAGGAGTATTGGGTTCCAATTTATCCCGCAGATGTTGCTCAGATGCCATAAGCCTAGAGTCTTTTTGACTCCAGGGTTCTCAGCAAATCATAGCTGTCTGAAAATTTCTTTTTCAACTGCTTAGCCATGAGTTTTTATCACTCCTAGCATACCCACCAACCATTCTGATTGTGTGGTTTGCCTGGCTCTAGTCTCTTACCCCAAGGTAGGCAATTCAAATCTCCAGCAGATGATAATGTCTGCTTTTGCAAGTTGGTTGCTAGAATATAACATGATCACGGGTTTAGGACAATGACTGACAACTTCAAGGTACTTCTTGCTATCTGATTACCTCTGAGAATCTTTTATTTTGGTGGTCTCAGTCTTGAGGATAAGATAGGTTAAGGATGAGGATAAGTTATATAACTTTAGAGCTAACCAATATTACGTTAACAGCTTTTAATCAGACAGCTCACTAGATGATTAACATGCCTATAAGCTCAGCAAGGGTACAGGCAAAATCTTGAGGTACTAAAGGAACAAAAATTCAAAAGGAAGGTCAGTCTTTGTTCTGATTTAGTTACCTCTTGGGCATCTGTAAGCCCAAATGAAGTGTCGCTGTTTCTCAATGAAAGCAACTTCTAAGCCTTCAACTGACTCAGAAGTAAATGAAATCAAGCTTTTCTTAAATAACAGGTTAAGGTTCTGGAAACTTTGTCTGCCCTCTGGCCCTGTAGTAACCTTTGACTGTATTACTGAGAAGTAATTTATAAGCCTTGAAAGCAGCCTCTCACATTGGAAATATAACTTCTAAATATTATTTAGGCAAGAGGTTGAGCTCAGGACCTTCCAACTAGACTAACAGATTCCTAACAGTTTTAAAACATATTTATATCGATGCAAATTACACCCTAGAACAACATTTATATTGAGTGAAAGAAACAAGTCACTCTTAGATATTTATACAACATAGGAATTTCCTGATACCTATGATCATAATGTGTAGCTAATGTAGATTTTGGAAGGTGATGACATTGTTATGAATTCATATCATGGCAATAGTCGCACAAATCCATACATGTTTTAAAATTTAGAGTTCATCAAGTTATCACTTTAAAATTATACAAAAAGTAAAAGAAATATTTATAACTCTGGAGGACAATAAAGAATCCAGACACAGTGACATGGTCACTGTTAAGTTGCTTTAACTTTTGTAGCTTCCGTTTTTATGATTAATTATTAACTAAAGCAGCATGTTTCAGAGATGAATGATGCCAAGTACTTGGCACAGTACCTCAGCATATAATCCTTCAAGAAATGATTCTGTAACACCATCCACTGTCTTAAAAGGAATATGATAGCAGTCTCTGCTGCCCTGTGTCTAGATTCCCCCAGTTTCAGGGTGAGGTGGCTGTCCCCAAGAAGGCATCTTCCTACAGCAGCGCCATCAGTAGAGCCCTTCTCCTGCCATCTTATTTGGTGAATTGGTTGTATTCTGTGGACACAAGAATTCTGCCAAAGGAGCTACATATGACACTTTTCAGCCCTATGAGTAGACAGCCTATCAGCTCTCTCCTCAGCCATCTTTGGTTTCCTTAGCACAGCCTCAAGACTCACTTCCCTTTTCTTTTCCTTTCGACCACCGAAGCCTCTGATCTGTGAAGCCAAGCATTGCTCTATTGCTCTTGTCTGGGGTTCCCCATCTCCCACACTGTCTGCGTTGCTCATGCTGTTCCAAAAAACACATAATCCTGGTAGAGGTTAAGTAAATAATACGTTTATGCCATGTTGTGCCAGCGAAGCTTCAAGTTACCCAAGGCAACCAGCCTTAAACCAAAAGTCATAATGTAAGTCATATACGTGTCTGACTTTTTCAAACATTGACTTTTCTCTACATTAAGTCTATATATTATGGGCAGTTTTATTCTCAGGAGGGAGGAAGAGGTTTAAAGTTATCTTCCAAAAGAAAAGTCCCATATGGTGAAGGTGGAATTTGAATATAAATGTGGCTCAAAATCCATATTCCCTTGAGAAATTTTACACAGTATAACATCTATACTTTTCTTTGTATCCCTCCAAATATGTACAAGATGCATTGATTTTCATAGAATTTAGTTTAATTCAATGTTTCTTTCTCACATGAGTACATTTTAGGTTAGAATTTTGTATGTATTTGGAAGACAATTGTTTAACTCTTACCAAATTCAAATGTTTAGCAATAAAGAGAGTTAAAGATATTTTTATTTTACCCTCCAAATGAAAGACCCCATTATTTCTTTTTTTTAATTTTTCCTCTTCCTTTCTCATTTTCAATCTTATCTTTCCTCTTCCCCTGTATCATTGCCCTCTCCAAGATTATCTTTATGTTATGTTACTAACATTTCCTAAGTAGGTTTTAGTAAGACACATTAAGATATTATAGGTAGCATTAGGCAGGTATGTGAATAATTTAGGACTAGTAATATTGGAGTTTTTTGGTTTTTTTTTTCATTTAAAAGAGTAGCTACGTGTGATTGCTAAAGAATAAAAACAGCAAAGAGACTTTACATCGGATAACTTTGCTCATAAGTCCATGCCAGTGACTAATGGATACATTGCTACAGATGCTGTCAAAGTGAAAAATGTGGCCGGGTGGCATCTGAAGGAAGCTCACATCCTCTGCTTTCTTGTGTTGTAAAGTCGTTTGTGAAATTTCTGCCAGTGGCAATAAATGCAAATCGGGCAAGCCGCAGGAGCACTGGTAATAGGAGGTGAGAAGATATTCAGTAACAGGATTCCTCCATATTCCTGAGCCTTATTTATACACTTAGATCAATGAAAAGTACATTTCCACAGTGTGTTATCAAGCATAAAGTTAGTATCTATTGAGAATTCACCATGTACTAATCAAAACTACATAACTGTTATCAAACGCAGGTCTCACAGGGGATCTGTGTACTTTTCATCATTTGTACAGTGAGAGAACCCAGTGGGCCTGCCTGTCATCACAAAATCCATTCTGTCCTGCTTTTCCTGCCCTCACTATCTTTCACTAAAATCCTATATTTGTAGATTACTCTGCTGTACAAGGATTTGGATGCAGCTGGCCAAATGAGACACTTACTGGGCACTCCTTGCAATTTATTTGGAAAACATGAAAAGCTGCACTTGTTCATTGCTCAAAGGCACTCTCAATTATTTTTCCAACTCTTTTCTTTGGATGAGTATTGATGAGATTTGCACGCACAGAAATGCAGCTGATGTACAAACAAAGACGAGGAGAAAGCTTAGCTTTGAGCAAGGATCATTCATAATAATTGACCTTGTATGTTGAATTTTTAACTGTTGGGCAATTGAATTTCAGATGCCCAGCAAAAGAAAAGGTGACTACGTGGGTGGGTGTAGGACCACCGTGATGAGGTTGTACAGGTGGGAACAAAGAAAAAATCAGGTGCTCTACTATGCCTTTGCTTTGCGGACATGAAGGTCATCTGTAAAAATTTATTTACATGAGCAGAATGAAATTAGAACTATGGCAATAAAGTGTTTCATTAAACACCAAGACAAATACACTCATTTCTTATTGTGTCAATATAAAGTAAGATGTTCAGACATTTCTCGAACAAAATACAGAGGAATCAAATTATACCAGCCAAAGAACAAACCTGCTGCTGTTATTATCCGTAGCTTCATAGAATAAAAGGAACCAATAATTCTTTTATTCAGAAAGAACACTGGTTTTTAGTGGAAAAGAGTAGACGAACAGACTGAACCAGAGAACTATATTTTTTAACAAATTTATATAGTTACAACTGAGATCAAATTTGAAAATGAATTTATTGACTACAGAACAAAAGGCAAAATTCTTTTTCACAGCTTTGTCTGTACAGCTTTAAAATTACTTGCTACAGAATCTAGAGTCAACATATCCTTAAACGACTAAATGATAACACCCTTTGGGAAAATACAGATATTTTATTTATGTAGCAAAGTTGCATATGAAAGCAGGTGAGTGCAATAGGTGTTCATGAAAAAAGGAGTTATAGATCATCATTATTTATTGTCCCCTACCTAAGTGTCACCAGTCTGCTAGGCACCTGAGCTACAAAGGTAAGACTTCCTTTTGCTAAAATACTAAGAAAGACCTGTGCAAGAAATAGCAACTATATCCCACTATCATTAACTTTTAAATGCAAATTCTATGGCTCAGAATCAACGCATTGCATTAAGTCATGGCTATTATATTATTAAGGGGATCCCTATTTAATAAAACCAATGAACTTAAACTTTCAGTAGATTTCCACACAGGTGTTTGCAGATGGCAAAAAGGTATCTTCTTCCATGTGCTATTTAACAATCTGCTTTCTTGGCTATTCTCTGTGGTCTTTCTGTCGCTGTATTCAAACAAAGAGAACAAGAAAAGGTCACAAAAATTTTAAATGTCGCAGCTATATTTCATCAACATCATTTCTATCCGCCATGACAAAAGCTAAAGGACTCCACCTAGATGACAAGAAATGTGGGTAGTGTATTTTCTGTCTGTAAAGTTACTTTCCAAAGACAGCCTTGCAATAGATCTTTGAAGATGACAACTATCCTTGTCTCTGAACTCCACAGGAGACCAGCAGTGCCTGACTGAGAGAGGAAAGGGCTCCCAGATGGGGTGGTTGGTGACTTCTGGGCTTGATTGATTAGCCAGGAGGACAATCAGGGAGGATGTACCAGGGGAAGTGATCAGCATTAGAATGGCCTGAAGACTAAAAAGCAAAGGTGGAAACAGGCAATAGAGGGGTTCCATCTTCCTTCTCACTATGTCAGAGGGAATGGCGGCAGCAAGATGTTACAGGTGGAGGAAGATCAGCAGGTGAAGCACCTCAACGTCATTTTGCTGACATAACATGCTATCTCCACCGTCAACTCCCTGTTCCCCTCAGTATTCTCACTGACTGGCTCTAGATCCTCACAAACTATTGTTCTCATTCTTGTTCATTCATGAGGATAATCTCCGTTAGGCAGGGCCATTGAAGGGAAATCTTTCCTATTGAATGCCTGACCTTTTAATTCTCCCAATTGACTGTGGAGATAAAGCCTGGTCATGTGTCTTCGCCAATTGGCCTTCTATTGAAAAAAGCAGTGCCTGGTTCTGTCATTGACACAAACATAAGCTGAGTGCACTGAGGACATGGGCTAGGGTTGTCCATGTAGCATCTGCTAATTAACTGCCTTTTGAAATGCAGTCAGTTCAGTGTATTGTGCCCTGGTATTGTGTTTCCTCATCGGTACCCTTCAGCCAAGGAGTATAATTCCCAGTGACAGCAATATGTTCATTTATTTTTAATATTCCGTGACCTATTCAGGGTTATGGCCTCATTAAAAAACGATTGATGTCTTTGACACAAATCTGTGAAGTGCCCTTGTTGTCTACATTTAAACATGATGAAAAAGAAAAAAGAAAGAAAGAAAGAAAGAAAAAGAAAAAGACTTGCCCTAGATCTTTCTAAGACTGTAACAAAACCTGACAAGAGTAATTGTTTGCCACTTCAGGGACTGAAAAAAAAAAAAAAAAGATACCAATCAACGAGGCTGTTAATTTTTTTTTTTCTTTTTCTATCCATGGTTGATAAAGGTACTATATTTAGAGTTTAAATTGGCAACATTAGTGGGAAAAATTGGCTCCCTTATCAATTTGACTTAATTAATTTTCTGCAGAATATGTAGGCTTTTTTTGAACTTTAGGTTATCTATGTAAATCCTGCAAATGATCTGATCTTCTTTAATCTATCTCCAAATAAGATACTGGGGAGATTCATGAATAATGTGCATTAAGTCTCCCTGGTTCAAACCAAGCTTTTAAATACTGAAGGCTGTTTAGAAATGCGATTACCACCAGATTACTTGAAAATTTACAGACCATTACGGTAGAAATCAAACAAAACATGTTCTCTGTTCATCTTCAATATTCCTAACAATGTGTTTCTCTGGAATTACTCCTTTGTCACACAATACATTCTCAGTGATAGAGGAAAGGGTGCCTCCTCTGAAACATCATTTTGATAGTACCTGCATTGCGTGATAAATTGATTACATATGTGGAAACTAAACGTCAATGTTTGGAGCACATGTTAACCTTAGGACTCAATGAATATCTAACGGCTGCCGGAGAATGCTGTGGAAATTAGACTGTATTGATGAACATGCTAAATCTCCAGCTTTTGATATATTCAGTTTAGTAAGAAGGTCAGAATGGGAAACTGACCCCACAGAATTTGCAGACATGTTAAAAGAAGCGGGTACAGGGTCTTTTGGGAACAGTGAAAAGAGGAGAAATAAAATCAGTTCCCTATAGATGAGGTTTAGAATCCCAGATTCACCAGAACTCCATCGCAAATGATAGTGTAATCTTAAATTCAAAGCCATCTTCACTAATCTTGTCAAGATATTCAAAATACAGCATGCTGTAAGGTTGAAAGAGAATAATCCATGCAATTGAATAAAGTAATATTTTATTCATTCTCAAAACAGTTCTCTATTTTAAAAAGACATGAGCAATATTTCAAATATGTGTTATTTAAGACGTGAAGAAGAATATTTGAGGAATAATTTAAAAATACAAATGCACAAAATTATACAGCACATTAATCAGTGACTCAAGGCTCAAATTTCTTTGCTTCAAGCAAAATTTAAATAAATCAATTTCCTATTTTAAGAAGAAAATGGGAAAACTAATCTAATTCACATGGAGTATTATTGCTATGGCTTATACGTAGGGCTCCCCCAAAACCTCGTGGGTTCATAGGTACAGCTCTGGAGAAGTGGCTGGATCAGGTGTACGTGGTGTAAGGTGCATGACACTGAGATTAGGCGTGTGTGATTACTACCACATGCAGCATGACCCTGCCCACAGCCACACCGAGCTGGCCGCCAGAGTCCATGTGTGGAGCCACAAGCCTATAACTCCAGCACAGGGGAGACCGAAAGCAGGAGGAGCACTAGGAGCCTGAGAGGCATAGCAAGACCCTGTACCAAATACATAATTTTTTTTTAAAAAAGTGTGTACCATTCCTAAATTGGTGTAGCAGAGTTCCTGGTGCAGATAATGGGAAGGGAACCCTGGGGATGGGTGGCACCAGGCAGTGGGCTTGGAGCCTGACAAGATAAAAGTGAAAGGAAGACGCTGCCTGTCACCCACGGACTCTCCTCCCTGTGGTGCTCCTCTAACAGAGGAGCCAGCCAACAATGAACTGAATTCCATACAAATTGCGATCTGAAGCAAGACTTTCTTCCTTTACGTCAGGTGCAGCGCGTTGCATCTCTGCAAAGAGAAAAGTGCCTAAAATAACTATCTAGATATTAACAAAATCATTAGATTCAGGATATTCTATTTAGAAATGAGGACACTGAGACTCTAATATCTCTTAACTGACTCTGAATTATTAGACTAGAAAGTCAGGCCTAACATTCAGGTGCAGTTATCTAAGTTCCGTAATCTATGATGTTTCTCCCTTACCAAAACGTGAGTTATGGTGTGACAGTTTTAATAGATACAGCCTGGATAATTAGGGCCCAACAGAACTGGATGGAGAAGTAAGATCTTGTTAATTGTAATGCCCCAGACCACATGTGCTGAAGATTTTCCAAATCCCTGGATATGGCCTTCTCCTGAGAACTCAAGCAGATTTTTAGTAGAATGGCCTATACCTAGCATTAGCCTGAGTCATGAGTCCCCAGGCCACCTCTCAGTATACACATATAGAAATTCTCAAGTGTGTCCTTGATATTTGGACAGTATGGAAGGACACAGATGCCAAGAAGAGGTGGCTGTCATGGCTTTCCTCAGGTGGACCACTTTGCTTTCTCCCGGGTGTTCCTTTCCATTGTTTTTCCTTCATATACTGGGCCCAAGCTTTCTCTGCCGAGGCAGTTTCTCGCTTCCCATTTTACTTTTTCAAATCAACTTTTCCCTCCTGCTAATTTCATTCAATTCTTTGTTTGAGACAAGAAGAATTCGACTTCAATTCCAGGAGAGGGAAGCAACCCAGAACTCAATAACATTTGTCTTGTGAGCCATTTTTTAGAAGGAGATACCCAATAAGGATACTATATTGCAGATGAAATTTATATCATTAAAGATATAAAATCATGAATAATACATGAAATACAGAGACTTTTAGTTCATTGAGTGAATTCTCTGACTGTGTTATATTCAGTTCTCAATTAAAAAAAAGTAGTATGATGAAAGTAAGTTCAGAGATATAATGCAGATGACCCTAAGTAAAGACATAGGATACTCCAAAATTTAAAACTTTAGGGCCCCCAGCTAGTAGGTGGTAAAGATAAGAACTGTTCTGCTGCACTCAAGCTGCTATAACAAAAATACTATTTCTAAAGAACAGAAATGTTCTCACAGATCTGGAGCTAAAGAAGTCCAAGACAAAGGACACAGAAGATTTTGTGTCTGGTGAAGGCCCACTTTCCAGTTCATAAATCGAAGAGAATTTGCTGTATTGACAAAGCAGGGCAGGCAAAGAAGCTCTCCGAGGCTCTCTTTTGTACAGGAATCAGGTCCTTTCATTAGAGCTCTGCTCTCATAACCTAACCATCTCCAGGGGCTACAACCCTTAATACCATTATGTGGGGGCATCGAAATTAATGTATGAATTTTAGATAAAGGGAGATAGTCGCATACAACCAAGAATGAATCCCAGTACCTCTTGTTTCTAAATCGTCTTCCCCCAGATCTGGAGGCCACATTTGACTTATGATTTGCTTAATTTATGTGACTAATCGGTAGCAAGTGCCTTGATGTACCTAAGCAAGAATTCCTTAGACTGCTTTGCACTATGTGCCATGAAAGATGGTTAATAACTCTCGTGGTATTTCATCACATTGTATGTAGGAAGTACTATATCTAAGTAAACATCAAAAGCTAAGAGGCAAGCTCTCACCAAGTGCCAATATGAATCAAGCAAGTCACAATGTTAAACTGTCCAATATCATCCCTACCTATACTACTGAAATACTAATGGATTTCACCTCTGCGTGGGAGCTGGAAGTCAGAATGTGTTTCTTGTATTTTAATACATGGGAAATAGACAGTTAAAGCAAGACTATTCACAAACTAGTTACTCAAGTTTTCATTCTTCCCTCTACAAATATGTTGCTCTCAAATTTAACAGCAAATAAAGAGGTAGGCATTAAAGGAGTACATAATATATTTTACATAACATATCTATAAATCAGCTTTCCATGTAATTTATATAAGAAACAAAAATTTACACATAGATGCATGGATAATAAAATAAATATAATATATTATATATAATATGCATATATATATGTATATATATATATAAAATTATTTTTCCTCTTAAGTCACTTTTAAGAATCCAGTGACTGGCTGGAGAATAGCTCAGTGGCCTAAGTGCCTGCCTGGCAAGAGTGGTGATCCAGGTTTATTCCCCAACACCATATGCTGCGCTGGCCTTAGGCACAGCCATGAGGGCCACTGAACCCAGATGTAATGGCACATGCCTGTAATCCCAGCTTTGAGGATCCTGAGGCAGGAGGATCATTATGAGTCTGAGCTGCATAGTGAGACCCTGTGTCAAATGAATAAATATATATATATATATACATATATATATATATATATATTTTTTTTTTTTAATTCAACAACTAAAAGTAGGGGCTATTTCTTTCCATCACAGATACTATTTAAAGAATGAGGGAAAATTAAACTTGAAAATTGAAATGATCTTTGTTTTCTATTTGCTAATCTGTTTAGTAAAAATTAACCATAATTAAGTGCTGTATATATATATATATATATATATATATATATATATATATATATATATATATATCATCTTCTAGGTTCTGGGACATGCTACTTGAGTGACAACTTAGAAAATAAGATGGCCAATTTAGCTCAGAGTTTCAGATGGCTCATTCCATGGTCTGCTGGCTGCAAGACAAGGATGTCATGGTAAAAGAGCCTGATAGAGCAAACCAGCTTAGCTGATAGTGATGGAGCATCAGAGAGAGGAAAAAGGACCAGGGAGTGAGGGACAGTACATAGTGCCCAGGATCAGATATCCATGATCCACCAAGACACATTAAGATTTCTTTGCTAATCAGATAGACAGTTCTTAATTCAATGAGTTTGACTTATCAAGATTAATAGTTACTAAATTTTGGTGGCCTGTTTTTTTAAATTCTTATGTTCTAGATAGTAGTTCTTCATATGTTCCAGAGAGTAGACAAAAGTAGTCCCTTTAGTCTCAGGGACATTTGCTATTTTTCCCCCGATTCATAGGTTTTCTTTTGGCTCTGTTGGTGATTTTTTTTATATTTAAAATATTTTCAATAAGATGAGATCCCAGTTGTTGATTTTTTTAAGTATTTCTTGTATAGTTTGGTTTTTCTGCATGAAGGCCTATCTCTTTAAGATTTCTATCTACTTTTAAAAACAATTTATTAATTTTAATGAGAAAGAAGTAGCACTGAGACAGTGTTAAAACAGGTTAGTAGGACAGGTACAATAATTAATATATTGTATATTGTTGCGTCATCATAGTAGTTGTTCAGAGTACAAGATGCAGACATGATTTGTCTTTTCTAAACACTGTTAGTACAAATCTTTCTTCCCATTGAACTAAGAGGAAATAGCGGTACATATAGTCCATAATAGTAGTGGTTATCAACATAATGGGCAATGTTAGAAGCTGTTAACTTGAGTCTTTTACAACTCACTATATTAACCTGTGCTGTAACATCCTATAACTCAGTAATGTCCCAAATTTTTCTGTTCAAGGGGATTATGCAGCCACAGAGGAAAGTGATTGATTATGTACAGTGTGCCTAATGAGAGTCCCCAAGAGAAACATTCTCTCAGATATTCACAGAGAGCAAATTGGTCAAGCAATGGTTGTGATTCACCCAGCTGGCTGACACTGGCAAAAGTTCCACAAAACGCTATACATGGTTTTCGGAGTAAATCCTGAAGGGATTCGACTGGCTTTGTTAGACACAAAGGTTACATTTTTTGTTATAAAGATTTCTGTCTACTTTCTCTTCCAGTAGATCAAATATTGGCATCTGAGATGAATACACACTTCTCAGATACAGAAATTCAAATGGCGAATAAATATATGAAAAAAAATGTTTAACATCTTTTGTCATTTGATAAATACAAATCAAGACAATACAGATTTGGTCTCACCCCAGAAGTAAAAATGGCTATCATCAAGAATTCAGCTGATAACAAATGCTAGGGTGGCTGTGAGAAGAGAGGAACACTGCTTCACTGCTGCTGGGAGTATACACCGGCACAACCACAGTGGAAATCAGGGTGTAGTTTCCTTAAAAAACTAAGATTAAAGATATCATTCTACTCAGCTCTTCCACTTCCAGGTCTTTTTCTTCTTTCTTTCTTTCTTTCTTTCTTTCTTTCTTTCTTTCTTTCTTTCTTTCTTTCTTTCTTTCTTTCTTCCTTCCTTCCTTTCTTTCTTTCTTTCTCTCTTTCTTTCTAAGAACTGCAAACATCATACCACAGAGATATACATGGAACCATGTTTATAGCAGCACAATGTGTAGTAGCTAAATCTTGGAAACAACCCAAATGCCCATCAACTGAGGAACAGAGAAAAAAGATGTATTTGTATGCAATGTAGTACTGCTGAGCTATAATGAAAGCTAAGCTTGAGGCTTTTGTACATAAATGGCTGCAACTAGAGACAATACTTATGAGTGAAATAAACCAGATCCACATGTGCAAACATGATATTGTCTCCCTAGTGTAAGAACATAAAAGAGCAAATAAAATCAGGAAGAGAAGATTAATGGTCAGACTCTAGCTATGTGTACATTCACTTTACTCCCATAATACACCATTCCTGGGCAGAAGTATTATTTGTCACTAAATTAGATGGAAAAGTGGAGGCATTAACAAGTAAAGTAATGTTTAGCATTCACTCAGCTGATAAGAAAAAGAGGGAGATTTTAATCTAGACAAACCAGCTCCAGAGTCTACAGTTGGTATCTCCACTTGAGGTATGCATGTGGTACACACTGGATGGTAGGCACTAAGAGGATGCTTTTACTGCCAGATTTCCAACCCTTCTTTGTTTTATCTCCTGGCCACTTGCATTGGCAATAGGTGAAGTAACTAATCAAATAGAGCATTTGAATCTCTGTAGTACCACCCTAAAAACTTGAAGCTTAGATAAGGAGTAATAAGGCATAGCTTGTTCCCCAGAAAATTCTCATATATTCTAGGAATGCTCATGTACTCCCCAAGTAGCATTTGGTTAGGGGTACAAAGCAAATAACAAGGCATGCAGCCTTTTGAAGTCCAACCTCGTGAAGGAACAATCAATGGCCCAGCTGCAGAGCCCCTCTGCCAGCTCCCAGTCATCTTCCCAGGGAGCCGAGTTGTCCTCATCAGTGTGCTCCATAAATTTTGCAGTAGGATGTGGGCTGTGGGTGTGAAGCTGACACTGATGAAAAAAAACCTCACCTGGGCCAACTGCTCCAAGGAGAGAACTTGGGGGTTCAGAGGGGAACATGAGGGCTTGCTGTTTACCAGATTGGTGGGCATTTAACGATCACAGAATAGGTAGTGAGCACCAAGATAAGGCTAATTCCCCACCAGAAAATACTGTAGAGCTATGTTTTCTTTTCTTTTTCTCTCTTTTCCTTTTAAATTTTGGTCAAACAAAAATAAAATCAGCATTGCTAAGGTTATTCTTGGTAGTTACAAAAGCATGTTAAGGATATTTATAGATTTATTAGCTCCTTTTTTTTTTTTTTTAACCACCCTGTGAACTTCGCCTACCTTCAAGCAACAGAGGGTGACCTAGGCTACCAAAACTAGTTTTCTGTCATTAGGGAGTAGCCAAGGGCTTTTTAAACTAATAAAACAGGAGAAAAATCATAGATAAAACAAGACAGGATATTCAGGTGCACCTAGCAAGAGAATGCCTTAAAGGGTTTTTGTTAATAATTACAGTGTGAAGAGTAGGGATCAGATCTCTAAAAAGAAAAGCACTTTATCATGTATTTACAGCCCTTTCCGAATGTTCTGCATAGTAATGTGGATTTTGAAGTTTTCTATTCCCTCCACCATAAGTGTAACAGTTTTCCCCAGGAAATTATTCAAAAAGCATAGGTAAACACTTTCCCTCTCCCAGCAGAACAGAGTTATTTTTGTCACAGGAAGGAAATGAAATAAAACATGCACTACAGTACAGTGAGATTGCCCATGACCTGCTGTAAATCTTAGAGGACACAAGTTTATATTAATAAGGTGATTTTCTATATCTATGAAGAAGATGCCTATAAATTCTCAACTTCTGTGTTCTCTCAATTCTGCTTTACCTATTTCCATAGTTTTTCTTTTCTTTTCTTTTCTTTTCTGTTTCTTTTCTTTCCTTTTCTTTTCTTTTCTTTTCTTTTCTCTCTCTCTCTCTCTCTCTCTCTCTCTCTCTCTCTCTCTCTCTCTCTCTCTCTCTCTCTCCCCTCTCTCTCTCTCTCCCTCTCTCTTTCTTTTTTTCCCCTTCTGGTTTCTCACACCAGAGAAACAGTGCAAATTTTGGCATATATGTTCAATTTGTTTCACTTTAAGAGTGTGGTCAGAAGATGCATACACTGATCTACGTAAGTTTATCAGTTTTTTTTTTCATAGATTTAATTTTATTTTAAAGAGTAAAAATAAACGAACAAATAAAAATGCAAAGGTATAACACAGCTGAATGGAAATCAGAGATTTTTGAAGCGACACTAAAACTACGCTTGGAATGCATGTCATTTGGGACTTTCAGATATGTGCTGCTTCTATTGCAAACTCAGTTACTGCTATACTCTCTATCAAGTAAATGATTGGTTAACAAAAAGATAAAAAGGGGTATTAATTGAGAATAAGAGACTAGGCAAAATACCACAGGCTTGACAGGCTACAATTTTGTACATCCTTCGATTTCTAAATGTCTGTGTAAACATGTGTAACTGTTTTTATCACAATCTATAGAGATTTATTAGAACATCAATGATTGAAGGTAAATACCAATGTCAAGCTAAGTCTAATGTGTATGATATTTAGAAAGGCAGTGAGGTTGAGCTCAATTAACTATGTTATGAAGTCATTGTATCATGAAGCTTTTCTGTTGGAGGGTTTAGAATGTAAGTTAACAGACCAAAAATTGGAGAAAAAGAAGAGCTATGAGGATAGCCAACATTTTGGCTCTAGACTGTCAAGGTCAGTGAGGACTCAGGACATAAGAGAACCTGTGCTGTAACATGCTATAACTCAGGGGTTTCCCAAATTTTCCAGTCGAGTAGATCATGGGACCTCAGAGGAAAGGGATAAGTGAAGTATAGTGTGTCTAGGGAGAGTCACTTGGGGAGAAAAGATTCTCTCAGGCTTTCACAGAGCTCAAACTGGTCAAGCATTGGCCATGACTCGTCCCTATGGCTGGCACTGACAACAGTTCTACAAAGCACTGCATATAGTTCCAAAGTTAATCCTGAGGAGATTTGACCCTGGAAAGTACAAATGATGAAAGTTTTGTTAAACAAGCCTTGCTTTAGCTTACACTTGATCACCCAGCAGAAAAGCTAAATTACAAGGCATAAAACGCAGAGCTAGATTAGTACGAAGAGTTATAAGAAGCCTAAATCAACAGCCCTCAACATTGCCAGTATCACCGGTAACCCACTGCAATTATGAAACATTGGACTATGTAAACAACTGCTTCCTCCTAGTTTAAAGAGAAGAAAACTTTTTCTTCTCTTCTTTCTAGCCCGTTTCGGAACAAATATCAATTAGAAAATTTGTCATGTCTGCACCCTGTGCTCTGTATAACATTTGTGACAACAAAAATATGCAGTGTCTCAACTATTGCGAATGTGCTACTAATATGTTTTGAAACTCTCATATTGTTGCCTCTTATTAAAAGTAATAAAAATTAAAATTTAACAGAAACAATAAGGAGTAAAAATAGCAGAAACAAAGACAGAAAAAAACAGTAACAAGTAAGAGTACATATAGTACAGAATTTCAAAACAAGAAAAATTTAACAATGGTTGCATTACATATTTTCATCATCAAATCAGTTTAGATCAACAGACATAGGTATGTAAGAATGATCAAACAATTAAACATTAATGCTTTTAATAAACATTATTTTTTCTCTATACAATGAATTTCATATTTAAGTCACTCTTCTAAAAAAAATATAGGGATTGAGGATGCAGAAAATGCAATGTTCTGAGATTGATTCCTGGTAACACCCAAAATTTATTTATTTATTTATTTATTTATTTATTTATTTATTTATCTTTTTGTTTATGCTTTTCAGTCCTTACACTAGGGAGACTATACAACATTTGCATATGTAGGGCTGGTTTATTTCATTTATGAGTATATGCTCAAGATACATCCATTTGTATATGAAGTCTCCTATTTTACCATTCCTTACACCTGAGTAATACTCCATTTTATAAAAATACCACATCTTTTTCAACCATTCTTAAGATGATGGGCATTTTAGTTGTTTCGAGGATTTGGCTATCACAAATTGTGCTGCTATGAACATGGGTGCACAGATGTCACTATGATATGATGTTTTCAGTTCTTCTGGAAAAATTCTCAGCAGGAGGATAGCTGGATTGAATGGGATTTCCAGTTCTAGTTTTTAAAGGAGTCTCCACACTGTTTTCCATAATGGTGGCACCAGTACCCATTCCCACCAACAGTGGAGAAGTGTTCCACAGCCTCTCCAACATTTGTTGCTGCTTGATTTCTTTATGGTAGCCATTCTTTCTGGAGTGAGATGGTGTCTAAGTGTTGTTTTGATTTTAATTTTATGAATAGCTAGTGATGTGGAGCATTTCTTCATGTATTTATAAGCTTGTTGAATATCTTTCTCTGAGAAGTGTGAATTCAACTCAGATGCCCATTTCTGGATTGGATCTTTGAATTTTGGGACCCTAATGGTTATTAGTACTTCACAAATTCTAGATAGAAGACCTTTGTCTGAATACTTATTAGCTAAAATCTTTTCAAAATTTGTGGGTTGTCTTTTCACTCTGTTGGTAATTTCTTTTGACACGGAAAAACTCAGCTGAGGAGGTCTCATTTGTTGATTCTTTCAAGTGGTAAATGTGCATTTTGATTCTTGTCCATGAACTCTTTGCCTAACCTGATGTCTTCAATATTTCCTCTGACTTTCTCTTCTAGGAGATTTAGGCTTTCTCTCTCTTTCTTTTTTTTTTTGGGGGGGGGGCTTTCTCTTTTAATATTTAGATCTTTACTCCATTTTGATTTTAGCTTATTGTGTTATGATAGACAAGAGTCAAGTTTTAGTTTTCAACATACAGAGAGCCAGTTTTTCCAGCACCACTTGTTAAAGAGGCTATCTTTCTTCCAATGAAAATATTTGGCTCCTTTGTCAGAAATAAGGTGGCTGAGTGTGTTTTTATTTGCTTCTGCATCTTATAATCTATTCCACTGATACTCAGATCTATTTTATTTGCCAATACCATGTTGATTTTATCACAGTAGCTCTGTAGTATAATTTTAGGTCAGGAATTGAAATGCCTCCTGGTGCTATTGTGAAGGGTATTATTTCTCTAATTTCTCTCTCAGTTTATTTGTTATCTGTACAGAGGAATGTCATTGACTTTTGTGTGTTGACTTTGTAACCTACTATGCTACTGATTTTGTGTAATAACTCTAGTACCTTGTTGGTGGGGTTTTTCGGGTATCCAAATAAATTATCATGCCATCTGCAAATAATGATAGTTTAACTTCTTCATTACCTATTTTTATTCCTTTTATTTCTCTCTCTTGTTTAATCGCTGTAGATAATGATTCCAGAACTATATTGACTAGAAGTGGTGATAGAAGTAATCCTTGTCTTATACAAGATTTGAGAGTAAAAGGCTTCAATTTTTCCCCATTTAGAATTATGTTAGTTATTAGATTGTCATAAGTAGCTTTTATCAGCTGGAGGTATTCCAAGTTTCTGCAGGACTTTGAACATGAATGAGTGTTGGACTTTGTCAAAAGCCTTTTCTGCATCACTTGAGACAATCATGTGTTTTTGGCTTGGGCTCTATTGATATAGTGTATTGTATTTATAGATTTGCGTATATTGAACCATCCTTGCATCCCTGGGATGAATCCTATCTGGTTATGGTGTATAATCTTCTTGATGGTTTTTGTATTCTAGTGGCGAGGATTTTATTGAGAATTTTTACATCTATGTTCATGACAGAAATTGGCCTGAAGTTCTCTTTTTTAATTTCATCTCTTTCTGGTTTTGGTATCAGTGTAATACTTGCTTCTAGGAATGATTTTGTGAGATTGCTTCCTTTTCAATTTCATTGAAGATTTTGAGGAGTATTGAGCTTATGTCTTCTATAAATTTTTTGTAGAATTCACTGGTGACTCCATCAGATCCTGGACTTTCCTTTATTGTTAGGCTTTTATTACATTTTGTATTTCATTGGCTGCTGTTGGGTTGTTGGGAGTACTTATATCGTCTTGATTCAGTTTTGGTAATTTATACTTTTCTAAGAATCCGTCCATTTCTTCTGTGCCTTCAATTCTATAAGAGTAAAGATTCTCAAAGTGGCTATTTATGATCCTCTGAATTTCTGCTGGGTCTGTAGTAATTTCACCCTTTTCATTCTTTGTTGCTTGAATTTGAGTCCTTTCTTTCCTCTTTTTGATGAGGTTAGCTAGGGGCTCATCAATTTAATTTAATATTTCAAAGAACCAGATTTTGGATTCATTAATTCTTTGTATTGTTTTCTTTGTCTTGATTGAATTAATTTCTGCTCTGATCTTTATAATTTCCTCCCATCTTTGGGCTTTTGATTTCGTTTGCTCTTCTCTTTCTTGTTGGTTTAGGTTTTGCATTTGAGTATTTATTTGTTGCCATTCTGTCTTCATAATATGTGAGTTTAGGGCTATAAATTTCCCTCTAAGAACTATTTTCATTGCCTCCCATAAATTCTGGCAAGTTGCTTTTGCATTTTCATTAAAGTGTAAATACTGTTTAATTTCTTGTTTAATTTCATCTGTAACTCATTGGTTGCTGAGAAGAGTGTTGTTTATTTTCCATGTATTTCTGGGGTTCTTGTGGTTTCTTTTGTCATCTATTTCCAATTTCATTGCACTGTGGTCAGATAGTATGCACGGGATAATTTCTGTTTTCCTGCATATACTTAAAAATGACCAATGGATTACTATATGGTCTGTTTTAGAAAATGTCTGATGTACAGCTGAAAAAAATGTGTATTGTGAAGTGTTTGGGTGGAATATTCTGTGTATGTCCACTAAGTCCATTTGTTCCAGGTTCAGGTTCATGTCTGCTACTTCTTTGCTAATTTTTTGTATGCTTATCCTATCTTTTGGGGATAATGGGGTGTTAAGGTGTCCTGTTAAGATTGTGGTATTGGATGTTAGGTTTTTCATGTCCATTAAGGTTTGTCTTCTACAACTTGGTGCTCCCGTGTTGGGTGCATATATATTTATGAGTATTACTTCTTTGTCTTGAATTTTTCCCCTAACCAGTATATAGTGGCCTTTTTTATTTTGTTTGAAGTTTAGAGTGTCTACCATCAAAATTGCTACCCCTGCTTGTTTCTGAGGTGCTGGAGCATGTAGTGGTTTTTTTTCCATCCTTTAACTTTTAGCCTGTGAGTTTCTTTACGGGTTAAGTGTGTTTCTTGTATATAGCATATGGTTGGATTTTGCTTCCTTATCCACTCTGCCAGTCTATTTCTTTTAATTGGAGCATTTACATTGATGGTTATAATTGAAATGTATAGACTTATGATTGACATAACTTTTACTTACTATTGTTTACCTCTTTATTCTTCTGTGTTTAAATGGTTGCCCTATTTGGTGGGTTCTTTCTGTTCTCACTTGTTGAGTTCAGGTCATTTTGATTCCTCTCTGAGGTTTTATTTTTGTTTTTTTTTTAAGTATATTTTGTACATTTGGCTTTGACATCATGAAATTCTTCAGTTGTTCCTTGTCATGGAAATATTTCACTTCTCCCTCATACTTGAAGGAGAGTTTTGCTGAGTATGGCAGTCTAGGCTGTAATTTGTTTTCATGGAGGTCTTGAAGCACTCTGCTCCATACTCTTCTTGATTTCATGGTTTGTGAATAGAAATCTGCCATGATTCTGTTGGGTTTTCCTTTAAATGTGATCTGTTTTTTTTTTGTTGTTTTTTTTTTTTTTTCTCTCTAGTAAATTTTATTATGTTATTCTTCTGCTGGATTTCTGGGATCTTGACTATTATATGTCTGGGTATGTTTTTAGTCATTTGGATTTCTATATGCTTCAGTTACTGAATGTCTGTTTCTTTTCTCAAATTTAGGAAGTTTTCTGCTATTACTTCTGCCCATATTCTTTTTATACCATTTGTGTCAACTCCTTCTTTCTCCTTGATTCCTATTACTCTCACGTTGCTCAATTTTGCACCCTCTTGCAGATGTTGAATTATTATTTTTTTTGTGCATTGTGGTTGTTTTTTAAGAGATCCTTTCTTACCTTTTTACTAGCTGCAACTGTGTCTTCAAAATCCAAGATTCTGTCTTCACTTCTGTTCATACGGGCTTGCCACCTTGTGATTGAGATTTTATTCTTGTAAAATCTCTTTGAAACTGTTTCATACGATATAATTCTTTCCTAAATTGCTCAATCAGGAAATCCATCATTTTTTTTTATTCTCCTCTAATTTTTTAATCAATGTCTTCTTTAGTAGTAATGAAGTCTCTCATTATAGTTATCCTTTCTCGGTCTAATTCAGAAATTATCTCTGCTCTGTTCTCCTTTCTACCTTTCTATAGTTGTTCCCCTACTTAAATGCTATTAACTTAGAGATGTCTCTTTTAACTTCAGAGGTTATTTCTGCTCTGGTTTCCTCTAAATGTTTTTGTAGTTGAATTTCCACTTCGGAGTTTATTAATTCATGCATTTCTCTTTTTTTCACTTCAGATATTATCTCTGATCTGAGTTGATGTATACATTTCTGCACTTGTCTGTCTACCTCAGAAGCTATCAATTCAAAGATTTCATCTATATGATTCCCATTTTCTGGTATGGCAGTGTCTCCCTTATGTTTTTATCATAACTTACAAGCAGAAAAATTGAGAGATATATAAGCCTGCAGTTTTACAATGTGACATATGAGAATTACACATCTTAAAAGTCATCCCATGGGATACAACGCTATCTTTTACACTTTGTAAATTGACCTTGATTAATTTGATTAAATTTTCTATACCTGGCCTCTTTTTAGTTAAATGAAAGTAAGAAGACTGCTTTAGTTACTTATTTCTTGCTACTGGAACAGAATTCCTGAGACCTAACAAAAAGGATGGAAAGGTTTATTTAGCTCACAGTTTTCGGAAGTTTCAGTCTATACTTGGCTGAGAGGCGCATGGCAGAGGGCAGCAGTTCATGACAGTGGAACACTAGAAAATAATGAGAGCAAAAAGTGGGGAGAAGCGGCAGAGCTGGCAGAGGCAAACCTCTCTCACTTCCTTGTATTGTACTCTGGCTATCCACAGGTACAGCACTCTCATCCATTCCATCCTTGGATTGCGAATTAATTACAGACCTTAGAAGTCACCACATGACTGACTTCATTACACTTTGGGGGAACAACCTAGACACAAACCATAACAATGACTAACTCAGAGAATTCAAGGAAAGATCTACATGTGTTCACCTCCAAGGTGAGGAAGAGTGAGTATGCAATAGGATCAAGTGCTTACTACCAAGCATTCAGTTACTGTAGTAAACCTATGTTCGGTAAGTGAAACACAGTAGTGGGATAAAAGAAAGGGTGCTGTCTCAGCTGACGGTCCCAGGAAAAGGAAACAACATGGGAGAGAAAGAAGCAACTAGGCAAGGATATAAGCGATAAGTAGCTGAAAGCCCAGAAGTGAGATCTCCATGGAAGGACACAGGCTTGCACAGGAATAGCAAGCAGTTATTTGTATGGGGACCCTGAGTCCATGCCGGGCCATTGAAAGACAATTAAAATTGAAAAGTGAGTTGGCTAAAGATGGTGAAAGGACTTCTATCCTACAGTGAGTAATTTTAATCTCTAAAAATGAGAAATAATTAGCAATCTGTCAGGAGAAGAACAAAATTCCAGAGTTCTGCTCTAGAAATGGAAATATGTGGCTCAAGTGCTGTGAAGACAATGGTCAATAATAAAGAAAGGCAGGGGCACAGTGACCAGTATATGGAATGTAACAGTGATCTATAAATAGTACTTGCCTATATTGTATTTACTTTGATATGTACATATGCATCAAAAGCAATCAAATGTATGGTTAAGTATTAAGGTTTGGATCAAAAATATCTCCCACATTTTTGATGAATCCAAAGGTGGAACTTTGGACTATGATTAATTCAATGAGTTGTTAGCTTTATCAATGCTTCAATCCACTGATGACTTCCTGGGAGACTGTGCTATAGGAGCTGGGCCCTGATTGGAGAAATTTGTCATGGAAACATTTCACTACAGGAGCTGTATCTCTGCCTCTCTCTGGCTCTCTCCCTCTGTGTTTCCTAACGGCCATGAAAAGAATAGCATTAGGCCACCCTGCCAACCTTGTATTATTGATTTGGAGACATCTGACCCTTGACTCAGAGGAACTTCTACAATCCCTAGACACTAACTGCTCTTGCTTAAATTGTGTGCATAGGAAATTTTGTAGTTATTACATAGAGGAAGTTGTGAATATTGATACAATGCAAAGGTTTTCTGAAGCTTTTAGCTGGGTAGCCTGTGCTGTGGTAGCCTTTTTGGTTCTGTGTTGTGATAGTAGGCAGAACGGAAGAGTGTGAACTGGACTGCATTGCTCCTTAGTTCTTTACAGCAACTCTTTACTAAGCAAAGGTGTCCATCCTGCCACTTGAAGTCCTATCTAAGGATGTTGGTTGTGGCCAAGTGACTCACATTAGCCAAGCAGAGTAGACTTTAGGGTGGGTTTGGCAGTAGCACATGGAGGCTTTAAAAAGGATCTTTTAATTATGTCCATCCGCAAGTATTTCAGGGATTGCCATTAGATCACGTTTCCTTCGTGTTTTGATCAGAGGGGATTCAGAAGGCATGTGGACAGTGCAGAGAAGATGGGGAAGCCATCAGAGACCACAGACCCAAGCGTGCCTCTGGAACTAACATTCAGATCTAACAACAGGAAGTATAAATGTTCAGATTACATGCTTTCTTGAAAAGATACAACATTCTTTTGATAATTGCCCAATTAGTTCACTGAGATAGGCAGAGTAAATGACACTTGAATATTTTTTCCAAGTCTCAATCACTTTTCTATGTGTAGATTCTCTGAGCTGCTACCATTAAGTCTCATTAATCTTTTTCCCCTTTGTTTTGTTAAACTAACTAGTGGGGTTTCTATTTTTTCCATACGATGAATTCAGTACAACCTTCTCTTTATATAGAATGAATGAATGAATGAATGAATGAATGAATGAATGAGAAAGTAAATAAATATGTTATTTGTACACCAGTGCCATGACGAATAAAGACGCAAGACCAGTTCATTGAATCTTAGCCACCTAAGAGCAATGGACAAGCTGAGTGTGGTGGCTTATGCCTATAATCCGAGCACTTGGGAGGCTGAGACATGAGGATCAATGTGAATTTGAGTCCAGCCTGGGCTGCAAAAGTGAGTTCAAGGCCTACCTGAACTACACAATGAGATCCTGTTTCAAAAAGACAAAATACATACATACATACATACATACATACATACATACATACATACATAAAATAAAAGAGTAATGGACAAATTGGCTCCAAGGAACTACTGAACATTATAGATTTAGTTGAGTAGGATTCAAATTGTATTTTCCCAATGGAGAAAAAGGGAAGTATGACAATAAAGAGTTAGTATCATTTATATGAACACATTTTAATTTTATCCTACAACGCCCTTCATATATATGTTGAAATAGCACAAACATAAAATAAAATTTGATTTAATTATTATTAAACTGAAATCTAACTAAGACATAAATTACCTGGATCTTCTTGAAATTTTCTAACTTGAAATCTGTTTTCATATAAGATGACATTAAAATCACAATACTGAAACTGATGAATTAAGATATTTATCTCAAAATTATTTTAAACAGATCTTTGAAGAGTTTCTGAGTGATTTTTAAAGAAATCCTACACTATTCTCATCATTTCAGATTTGAGCATCTATTTTTCTGTGGGATAAAAGGGTGAGTGCTACTCTGGGAACTACGCTGAGTCATCTAAATTAACAAAGAGGAAAATCAAGGTCAAGTTTTATTCTTCAAGATTTTACTCAGTAAGTTTTTCTATGTCACAAAGTTCTGTAGTTCAAGACATTTCCCAGTTACACAGAATAGCATACTAGGTAGCCCTGATAGATTAAGATTTAATTCATCAGTTTTATTCAGTCCAACAGGTAAGGAGCTGTAGTAAGACTGACAAGGTGAACAAGTCCAATGAGACGTTACTATGAAGACCTGGAAGTTTCATGGCAGTCAGGGGTATGGGCAATAGCCACAGTTAAGTACCGAAATTTCTGTAGATAGGAGAAAGAAGCAAAACAGTCCACTCTTGCTATGATTCACCTTGAAAGAAAGTGAGGCTTTCACAGAAGCTGCACAGGGCCTTCCAATAACTAGCAGTGACATAAAGAAAATGAAGTGTTCAGTGGAAAGGGAAGGGCAGGACAGAGTACATGGTGGGTGGGTCAGGCACGTCCCAGTGGTGAAAGTGGAGCTGGAGTGGAAAATGGATTGGGAATATAAAGGGTTCTCAGGACTACGCAAGAATTTGGACTTCATAATGAAGGAAAAGCAATGTTTAGAATGTTTGCATATAGTTATATTTGCTTTTACCTCAATTTCCAGAAGGAAAGTTTCACTCAGTGTGTTGGGAAGAGTTCGCATAATCTTATATTAAAGTTCCTAACACATCTGCAATGAAGATACTATAATTACTCCTTTTTAAAGTATTGAAGAGGAGTTGAACAGGTTAGCCATCTTGCCTTACTGATAAAAGGCAATTCCAATGCTGGGTGTGAAAAGCTATTAATACCTGTAGTATTAGGGCTCTCTGAAAGCCTAAACTGGATTATATTGTCCAGTGGACCTTAAAGATCAATGTGAAGAGCTTGGAAATTTAAGGGGTAACACTAGGTAGCAGATCACTGTCAGTTTGAACTGAACTTAAAAAACCCTAGGTCGTAGCCACATGAAATGACAAAACCCATAATCCCACCTACTTGAGAGAGTGAGACTGAAGAATCATATATTGCTGGCTAAGATGAGCAATTCAATAAAACACAATAGGACATTAGAAAATAAAAAGGGCCAGAAAACAGCTCAATAACAGAGCACCTCTAGGGTTGGTCCTTAGGACCAAAATCAAACAAACAAGCAAAAAATCAATAACAAAATAGAAAAAGTCCAGGCCACAATAAATTTAAGTTCTATTATAAGTATAATCTAATTTGAACATAAAATGAAATTAGGAGGTAAAGAAAAGTACTTCTCAGACACTGGATATCACAGGCAATTTTTGTTAATTGAAGTTTATTTTTACTCTTCTTATACACTAGAAGAAACTTCAGAAATGCTTTCTTACATTAAATAACATCCTGACCAATACAGATATTCCATGTACAAGAAGGACCACAGAGGAGTGAAAAGAAAGGAATTAGAACAAGAAGTAGTTCATTCTTAAGAATGGTTTTATCCTTCTGGCTGGAATTTTAGGATTCTCATTCATTTGATCACCTGAAAAATGAAAATAACCTCATTCATTGTGGAAACTTGCACATGCTTCGCATGAAGAGCTTGTGGAATCACATATGTGAAAGGGCTTTGCATGTCATGAAGTCCTCCAGACGATCTACTGTCATCACCATCTAAACCCTTTCCTTCAAACCCACTTTCAACCATTAAAAAGGAGATCTCACCCCGCTTCAACTAGGTGTTATGATTAGATTATCTTATTTAGAAAAGATCAGAGATGGCCCTCTAAATGCCTACAAAGAACCGCACAAGTCTATACATAGCGCCAGTGTATGAAGATGGAGAATGGATTTGAGCCTGTGCCAAGATGCTATCTGACAAAGCCATCCTTAGACTTCACAAGGCGTCAACAGTCTCTGTGAGGCACAACAAAGGCTCCTTTGTAGCTCAGGAAAGCATAATTAAAAATGGAAACAGCCAGAGACTTTCTTTTATATGCTAGGAAGAAAAACTTTAGCAATGCAGAAGTAAAGAAAATTCAAGGACAATGATCATAAACTCATTAAGATCTGTAGTGACAATTTTAATGCATTTAACAAAGAAAAATGGGTCTGTCTCTTTCTTTATGATCAAACTTTCAACAGAGTTGAAAAGGTATGGGTGGAAACCACATGAAATTCATTAACGATGTAAAGGAATCCAAGAGATTAAAAAATTCACTATTTTCTGAAAGCCAGCTTAGTTTATAAGGTATTAAGCCCAAGCACAGGAAATGTACTCTAAAATAAATACTTAAAATAAAAATATTTTAAAAACAGAAAACACATGCACTTTAGGGATCAGAAAAGAAACAAAAGCTGTGACAGAATTGACTATAAAACATAGATAAATAGGAAAGCATGCTCTATATGTGTGGCAGCAGGAACAGAAAGCCAGAAATCGGTACTTTTGAATTTTACTCAAAATTTTGTCACCAACTATTTTGGGCTTTTGGCAGGTTGGTGCCTCTACTTCATTATATATAAATTAGGAAATTGGGATAGATAATATCTAAGACTATAATTTTGTGAGTCTAACTAAAGCTGGGATAAAATTCCTACTTGGCTATCAAAACTTATTTGAAGTAGATTATTGTGGATTTACATGACATAAAAGGCACTGAGAAGGTTTGCTTTCCTCAGAAATTATTGCCACCTCCCATAGTGTCCCCAGTGCCTTGAAGGAAATGCATCCCTTTTCTAGAACTGGCCTCCAAAAGTCTCACTATGGGTGGCTCAGCAACGCATGGATGGCATCAAAGATTTGGGGGTTAGAAGCCCAAGGCTATGGTGTCCTCGTCAGTTTCTCTGGTGTTCTCTCTTGCTTGGGAATCGTGACCTTATCAGGTTCCTCTATGTGTCTTTCTTCATCTGGGTGTACACTTGTTTTCCAGGCATGTCACTGGAAATCTTAATTAGGTCTTCTCTGAGGGATGCCAGTCAGATTGGCTTAGTGCCCACTGGAATGGTCTTTTTTTTTTAATTACAGTTTCTTAGAAGGCCTGATTTCAAACACCGTCATGTTGTGAGGAACGGGGAGGTGAGAATTTGTGTAGTGAGGGAGCACAGTGTGCTCATAACACAGAACAGAAATTCTTCCTGGCTACAAAAAGGAAATTTTATTGTGCTGTGTACATACTAGTTAGGTCAGAACAGTGGGCAGAGGCATGCGCAAAGGGAAATGCCTGTTTGCTTAGTGCAAACATCCACTATTTTAGGGAGACAGAACCAAAGCATGGAAGAGGAATGGAAGCTGCAGTGAGGAAAGTCTCAGGAGAAAGAATAAAACCATGATAGTTTTATTCCCCACTGCATCATTCAGACAAGGCCAATATAGAATAGCTCAGAAATCATGCGAACTCCGGCCCCAGCTGAGGCAAACTCAGCTGCCAAAAAGGTGGGTGACGGAGCCCTTTTTTAAGAACCTAGAAAGTAAACATGGAAAAATGACAAAGAGAAAGGAAAATAGCAAAAAAGCAAAGGGAAACAAACAAAAAAAAAAAAAAAAAAAAAAAAAAAAAAAAAAAAAAAAAAAAAAAAAAAAAAAAAAAAAAAAGAAAAAAAAAAAAAAAAAAAAAAAAAACAGAAAGAAAGAAAGAAAGAAAGAAAGAAAGCCAATTAAATGTTGAACAGAAAACATATATACTCGAGTCAAAATAATTCTCTAATTGTCTCGCTCTTATTGAACTGCAATTAATAAAATACCGCAGACTTGGTGGTTCAGAGAACAGCAAGGCACTTTCTCATTGTGTGGGAGCAGGTGGCTGACTGGGCATTCTCCAGTGATTCTTTCTTCCAGTCATGTCCCTACCTCACTTCACCTTATGCTTACTGTTTACGAAGAGAAATACCTCTTTTCCTCTTCCTGAAAAGCCATCAATCCTTATGGGTTAGGACCTTCCTTTCTTTAGAACTTCCTCTAAGTTTGCTTCCTAGAAACTGTGTGTTCAAATACAGACATGCAGAAGCTAGAAATTAACTCCTGGTCACAGCATCAGAATTCAGAGGCACAACAATCCAGCTCTTAGTACTATGTGAAGTCTAGAACAAACTTTTCTAGTACGGTGCCTCTTTACAGGCAGTCCAGTTAACAAGATGGATGGCAACTCTTTTCAATTAACTTTGAGTAACGAACTAGCAGACTCAGAAGCAGGAGAGATGATGCTCTAGAGAGGCGGAGACTGCAGGAGAAAGGGGTGATCGGCAAAAGACACGGTTAGGTGGAGGCTTTTCTGCAGCCTTAGTTTGTTACCTTACCAATCTACCTTCATGGGACAACCAAACTTAAACAGGAACAAATTAGATCTTTCCCGAAAAAAGGAAAAATAAGCCTAGGAGAGTGTGATTTACCTTGTTCGCAAAAGAGGCTGAGAAAATTGGTGCTGGACAGCTTTATAGTTTCTCAATTTCAGAAGCTCATTTGTAGCAAAAGCCAGTAAGGAGGTATATAGTCAAGTGGAATCAAGTTCTTCCTACCTCCTTTTCTCTTCCACGTTTAACTCCTGATTTTCAAAGTCAAAGAAACCTGGCCATGTAAAGTACTCTCCAGTAGTCAAAGGCATTGATTGGAGCGGTGGTTCTGTTGGTGAGAGATGCGCCCAAGCAGCTTGGATACAGGCTGGCGAAGTTAACTTCGGAAGCAGCTTTAAACAATTCCTGTTTCTGTCACTTACTTGCTATTGACTGTTGGTCAAATAACTGAGTGTTGCCCTCAAGTTTCCTCAGCCTAAAACTGGATGAAACATCCCATCTTTGGGGGTGGGATGCTATGGGAATTAAATTGGATGGTAACCATTCCAGAAAGGTCATGCTGTTAGCAAAATTAGGTTCTCACTGCTAGTACAAGTGTCAGATCTGCCCAATAGGAGTTTGGTTTTCCCTTTCTTTCTTTTTTTTTTTTTTTTTTTTTTTTTAATCGGGTCTGTTATTTCCTGGCAAGACTGAGGAATTCTGCAGAAGATGTTGTTTTGGGGACAGAGAGATTTTAGACACGTGCACAACAAGAGCACCTGCATTTCTACCTTCTCTCAAAATGCTCCTCACAGCAGGTCCCTGAGATAGACTCGGGGTCAGATCTTGCCTCGGGGTTGAATAAAGGTAAAAGCTGAAGTTTCCACGCACGCCAGAGATGCCAGCAATTTCATGACTTTCCGGAGGCTGAACTGGCAAGAGAAGCAATCACTGAGCAATAATTTCACAGAGCACTTCGACACTCCACACTCTAGCTTCCAGCTATAAACACTCAAAGGGAATCATAAGCGCAGTTAATGACATATTATATGTAAGCCCTGTGTTTTCTACAGGGCATTTCCCTCAAGGCAGCTGTTCAAAGGAATTCAGAATTTTCCATCAGAAATTATTCTAATTCTTAACGCTCTCACATGCCATGCAAGCCTACGTTTTTTTTACCCTCTGTTTGGTCTTCTGCTATATCTCAACTCTTCATTGTGGAGAGTTACTTTTTCTGCAGAATGTGAACAGCAGTCTCAGAAATGTAGATGGACAAGGGTTTGGGGAAAGATCTTGTGAAAGAATGTATTTGATCTATTAGACCCTGTTCCAAAGATATCCGTAGCTGGAGTTTGGGTCCAAGGCCATGGCCTGCTTAGCATCAGAAGAGACCAGAAGCCAAGTGTAGTGACGCACACCTGTAATCCCAGCATGTTGGAGGCTGAGGCAGGAGGACTGGTGTGAGTTCGAGACTGGCCTGGGCTACAAAAGTGAGCTCAAGGCCAGCCTGAACTGCAAAGTGAAAGCCTGTCTCAAGAGAGAGAGAGAGAGAGAGAGAGAGAGAGAGAGAGAGAGAGAGAGAGAGAGAGAGCTAGCAGAACTCAGAGCCTTTCTTTTCTCATCTGCTCTAAACAGGATGGACTACATAGCCCACATTGCTGGTCTGGAATTTCCCAACCCTATCCATTTCCTCCTAGGCAAAACTCACATTTCAACCTGATAAATAACAACCACTATGAAATATTTTAAACTTCCATTTTTTCACCCTTCTTTAAAGTGAATGGATTTTCACATTGATTTACTATTCCCAACTTAGGTTGAAATATTTTTTTCTTTTTCTCTCAACTATCCCAGAATATAAGTCGACTTAGACCAGCCTGGAAAAGTCCTCGGAGCACTATGTGTCCACTTTAAGCATTCTTTATTTACTTGAAAACGATGATTACACTAATATGGAAACTAGAGAAAAGTTTCTTCTTCTCTTTCTAAATATATTCCTTTTTATAATTTATAAGAATCCCTGAGTCTTTTCTTCTCCCTTCCTGAAATAACCCAACTGTAAATGTTAAAAGGACTTCCTAGAGTGAAGCAGAAACTCTAGATATAAAATTCTTTTAAGTTATTCTAATACTGAGGCAATTTTATTACATGGTGGGGAAGACCAAAAATTATATTTGACCACATAACATTTTTCTTTCAGTGTTTTATTACTACTGACCTTTTAAAATCACTAGTTTACATACAGAGCCAAATTATATAAAATCTTATTTTAAGTAATGTTTTTCCATTCCTAGTTTCTTTGTTAATCAAATAATAATCATAATCATACTAATACAGGGTGAATTTGAGAATTCAATATGTTTCAAAATTTAAAGCATGAAAGTAATCAATTGATGGTAGATGCAATCATTGTTGCTATTGTAGTTGTTGTTGTTACAGGCTCTTTCTACACAACTCAGTCACAAGAAATTCTCCTGTCTCAGCCTCCACAGTGCTTAAATGACAGGTTTGCATCACCATACCTGATTTTTGGGCCTGCAGTTCCAGGCCAGCATGACATGCAGTGCCAGGGATTGAAATCGGGTCTTTGCTCTTTCTAGGCAGGCACTTATGTTCCTGAGCTATCTCCCCTGGCCTATCTACACTCTCCTATCCCTCCATTCTCACTGGCTGTGTCCCAGGTGCGGCACCCCCAACTAGGTACTGGTGAAGACAAGTGAAAGCTAGCACCAATTTGCTTGCTTCTGGAAGGTAAATACTTTGAAAGGTTAATCAAGAGGATCCAGTATAATTCTGAACAGTAGGAGCACGTCAAGTTCTTTCCAAAAACTCCACTTGCAAGTCACACATATGCCCTAGTCTCCCACCAGCCTCCCCAACCACCCCCAAAACCCCTCCATAAAATTTGTCTTTCTATGTGTCTTAGTCACTGAACTGGAATAC
>PVJA010008178.1:0-13602 GCA_004027025.1 Myocastor coypus
GGATGGCTCAGTGGTCTAAAGTGCCTGCTTGGGAAAGCTTGGGCAGCTTCAGGGACCGCGGTTCGATCCCCGGCACCACATGCTGCGCCAGCCCTGCCCTCGGGGCTGGCTGAGCTGGCCATAAAAATGAGTGAATAAACAAACAAAGGTTCTGAAACAAGAATAAAAATAATAAATAAAATAAAAAATTAAAAAAAAATTATTTTGATGCAAAATCCAAGGACCGGGGTTTGGCGAGATAGCCCAGCAGTTGAAAGCGCCTGCTTAGGCAAATTTAGGCAGCCACAGGAGAGGGCGGTTCGATCCTATCCCCGGCACCACTTGCTGTGCCAGTCCCGCCCTGGGAGCTGGCTGAGCCGGCCAAAAAGCTAGCAAGCAAACACACAACCCTAAAAACCAAGGGGGCAGGGGAGAGATAGCGCAGGGGCACAAGTGCTTGCCTGGCAAGTGCAAGGTCCTGAGTTTGATCTCGGATTCCTCAAAAACACACACACACACACACACACACACACACACAAATTAAGGACCTGTGAGATAGTGCAACAGACTACACATCTACTTAGGCAAGCTTAGGCAAGCACAAGTACCACGTCAGTCCCCCGCTTCACACATGGTGCACACCTGTAATCCCAGCGCTGGGGAGGCTGAAACAGGAGGATCAGTGCGAGTTCCAGACCAGCCTGGGCTACAAGTGAGCTCAAGGAAGGAAGGAAGGAAGGAAGGAAGGAAGGAAGGAAGGAAGGAAGGAAGGAAGAAAGAAAGAAAGAAAGAAAGAAAGAAAGAAAGAAAGAAAGAAAGAAAGAAAGAAAGAAAGAAAAATTATTTTGCCCAGGCATGGTGTTTCTTTCTACAACCCAGGAAGCTGAGGCAGGAGGATTCCCATGAATTAGAAGCCATCCTGGACTACATAGTGAGTTCAAAGCCAGTGTAAATTTTATGACTAGACCCTGGCTCAAAAACAAATTAGTTCTACACAAGAGGGAAATTCTTTTTGTCCTAGCAACAAGGGGATTTTTTTTTTTTTTAATGTATTTGGTACAGGGTTTCACTACACAGCTGGGACTCATAGCGATCCTTCTGTTTGCAGCCTTCCCAGCATGGGGATTACAGGTGTGTGCCACCATGCCCAGACTCAGCTGCCAGCTCAACACATCCAGGGACAGGGCTGGCATGGCATATGGTGCCAGGGATCAAATCCTGGTCCCTGCACTTGCCTATGCAGGCACTTAGTCTGCTGAGCTATCTCACCAGCCTTGTCCCCAGAAAAAGGGGACAATTATAGAAGGGAGAGCCGGGCGTGGTGGTGCATGCCTGTAATCCCAGCACTTGGGAGGCTGAGGCAGGAGGATCAGTGCTAGTTCGAGACCAGCCTGGGCTACAAAAGTGAGCTCAAGGCCAGCCTGAACTGCATAGAGAGACCCTGTCTCAAAAAAAAAATTATAGAAGGGAGAGCAAGGAACTCCTAATGAATAGGTTTGTGTTAAGTATTTGTTTGAAGTCATAAGCAAGTATGACACAGTGTTACTGTTGTAACTCAGTCTCCAGTTAGCACTGGGCTTTACTGTTTGAGCTGCTAAATGCCAATAAAGGTAAAAAATGTGTACCTACAATGACAGAGAAGAATAAGGATTTTGCTATCCCGAAAATCTCCATGGCCCACCTATTCCTTTTCTGCTCTCCCAGGTCTCTGGCAACCACTGACCACGCTGTCCTCATGGTTTTGCTTTTTCTGTCATGAGAATCCTGGGTACCAAACCCTTTCAGAGGGCTTTTGTTTAACACCATGTATTAATTTTTCTCTTCTTTTGCAGTGCTAAGGATTGAACCCATGGCCTAGAGTTTGCTAGGCAAGTAGTCCATCCCAGAGCTATAACCTTAGACCTCTTCTGGGTCTTGTTTTGGCTTGCTAGTCCATTTCTTTTAATCTCTACATTATATTCTATTATGTGATTTACTTCTGAAATAGAAAAAGCCATGTTTTTTGTTTTTTTGTTTTTGTTTTTTTTTTTTAGACAGGACCTCACTAGGTAGCCCAGCTGATGGTGGTCTTCCCGCCTCTGCCTCCAGAAAGCTGGGTTCTAGGCATGTACCTACATGCCTAGCTATTTTTAAAAAGCCTTTTATTTATAAAGGGGGAAGCAACTCCATAGAGGGGCCACAATGCTAGTGCTAAGCATTCTGGCAAGCAGGGACACAAGGTGGAGGCAGGGCATGATGGGGAACTAGGGCTGCAGCAGGAAGAGGGACAACAGCTGAGGCTGAAAGACCTAGCTCCAGGTCCTAGAGAGGGGCATGCCAGGCACCAGGTGCTGAGACCAGAGAAATTTCCCGCACAGCTTGTGGGGACTTTGGCGCCACCCCTTCGTGGCAGCTGCCCTGTGTGGCACAGGTCCCAAGGCCCCAGCCTTCAATAGGCTTCCCAGGATCACGGGGCTCAGCGCCCGGCCATGGAGCACCTTCCTGGCCAAACTGTAGGAGGGGTATTGCTGCTGGTGCCAGGCTGATTCCTCATCCCATCAGACACCTCCGTGTCCCCAGGGCACCTCTGGCCTGCCTTGCCTGTGCCGCAGCCATCACCCTGTACAGCAGGGTGGGTGCCTTTGGGCCTGTGTCCACTCAGCAGCCTCGGGCTTTAGCTGCTCAAAGGTCAGGAAGTGCATCTTGGCCCTAAGCTGCCTCACCAGGCATGCTGTGTGCTGCTCCTCTAGCTTGAGGCAGTACTGCTGCCTCAGCCTCTTGAGTGCAGGGATTGCACGCATGTACCACCAGGCCTGGGGCCCCCTTCATTCTGGACTCTAGACACTACTTCATGCAGAACTCGAGTCCTCAAGGTGGCCCTGGGAGGGCAAAACAAACTGTGGCTGCCTTCTCAGGGCTAATGTGATCCTTTGGGGCCTTCACATCTCTGGGGTCCCTGTTTCCACTAGCTGACACCCCACTTTTCCTGCATGGTTTACACCCAGCCAAGGTCATGCAGATGGGGATCTCCCCTGATCCACACTTGGCTTTTCTGACCAGGGTTCACAGAAATGTCCCTTATAATCAGTTGGATCAAATTCCCTCTGTGCCAGGCTGGGCTTCCCCAGTAGCCTGAGCTGGGCCCAACAGCACTCGCTGGCTCAGTGTGATTCAGGTTGTGGGGTGACAGGCCAGTGGGTTGAACAGAGCCGTTGCCACTGGCAAAGCAGGAGCCTAGGCCTGGCCATCACAGCACCAGCACCCACTGCAAGGTCTGATTGTTTCACACTTCAGGGTGGTGGCCGAGTCTGCTACTGTGTTGCCAGGGAGCCATGTGCTGATCTTCCAGTCCTGAGGTTAGGGCTCACGCACGACCTCTGGGTAGGATACAGCGCGTGGCTAGACCTAAGCCTCACTGCTAGCGCTAGCCCTGACCGCTGCTTCAGCTGGTTTCTGGCCACTTTTCTGCTGTGACACTGCCATCTTCTTCTCTACTCTTTCAACTAGTCACCCAGCTACACATTTGTAGACACACATGAGAATAACTGTTACAATTAAGTACTATTTGGGGGAGACACTTGAGGCTTTGGCAAACACCCTATTTCTCCTTGAAATTTTTCTTTTGAATTGAGACAGGGTGGCCTCAGACTCACAGCAATCCTCCTGCCTCAGTCTCCCAAGAACTGGGACGACATGGGTGTGCCACCACACCCAGCTCTCTGAAGTTTTGCTGATTTTATTATCATCAGTCTTGACTGTGACAATGGTTAGTATGGTGTTCTAATGGCGATTTTTATGCTATTTCCTGCATTCCTTCTAGATTTTGGAATTCTAGAGGGAATGGCTATCTCTTGTTCTTTATGTATTTATGATGGGAGAAAAGAGACTCCATTCTAAGGGAGGGTCACTTAAGTTCACTCTCTCACCCCCTCCCATGTAGCTAACCATAAGCCCACATTAAACTACACTGCCCCATGACAGGCAGATGGTCAACAGTGCCTAGAAAATGTAGACCTTGTGGTAATTTTGTGCCATTCTTGTAAAATTCCTGAAAGAGGCAATATGGTTAGTATGGAAAACTGAAAAATATATAACCTGAAAGCAAAGTTCAGGGTGGGATACCGACAGCTTTGGTAGTCCTGAGCCAGTCAGGGCATTGGTTGGTTGTGAGCTCAAAATAAAGGCTTTCTTGCTCCTTTACACTTGGTCTGTTTTGTGGGGCTTTATCTGGGGAGATAGCTCAGTGGAAAGCACAAAGTTCTGAGTTCAACCCCTAGTACTTAAAAAATATAGTATGGATTCATGGGTATTTACTATCATTTTATGCTTAGTTTTGATGTTATTACAAACTGAAAAAGGTATTATGTCTTTATTTCTTTGTGCTATGAGGCAGGGTTTGAACCCAGGACTTCTGCACTGACCCAAATGCCCGGTCTAAAATTTTGAGTCTTGACGAAATTGCCAAGTTGCCCAGGTTGGGGCTGAACTTGCAATCCTCGTTTCACCCTCTTGAGCAGCTTTGAGTATAGGTATGTGCTTCTAAGCCTTGTTTTTGGATTTTTAAGACAGTGTCTAACTGTAGACCAGGCCAATCTAACTTGCTATGCAGCTCAAGCAGGTCTTAAATCTCTGATCCTCCTGCCTCAGACTCCCAAGTGCTCCTACTGCATTTGTGTGCCACAACCTTGGCTCCGGTTTTTGTCTCGATTGTTTCATGTAGTTTTTGCTGTAAATGCATTTGACCCTTGCCTTTCTGTTGTCACATGTTCTGCTCAGATGGATTATGGGTAAACTAGAGGACTTAGCATAGACCAGACTGACACACAATTACTGGGCCTTAGCACTCATTTTCAGGAGATGGTGAGAATTTCACAATGGCCTGCAGCAAGATGAGGGGAAAGAGCTGCTTTCTCAGTGGTCTGGAAGAGCGCCATGTAATGGCCTGTTTCCTGCAGCTGACCAGGAGGAGCGCAGCAGTCACCAAGTTCTGTCTCCCGCTCCATCCCACTGTTTCAAGACAGGATCTCACTATGTATCCTACACTGGCCTTCAAACCATTCTGTAGCCCAGGCTGGCTTCCAAGTCAGTGACCTTCTTGCCTCAGCCTTCAGAGTACTGAGATTATAGGGTGTGCACTACCATGCCTTGCTAGGCCTGAAATTCTGACCCTCCTGTCTCAGCCTCCCAGAGGCTGGAATCACGGGGAAGGGCCATACAGCTCAGATCCCAAGTGCTTTCCAAGGCCCGTGTGTTGAGTTTCTACACTGTAGGGCTGGCTATGGATGCAATCTTTAGCAGGTGTGGCCTGGTGATCATGGTGAGGGGCCCCTTGAAGGGAACACTGGGACCTCAGCTCTTCTTGGTTCCCTTTGTTTGCTAGTGCAGCAGGCTCCACCATCATGCACCTCTATCATGTGCATGGGGCCAACAGACCTTGGCCTGGACCTCCTAACCTGGACAAACCTTTCTTCTATTTTCACAGGACTTCTCAACAGTCATGGGAGCACCTAGGACTCAGCAGCTGTCTCCTTTGTCCTTTCCAGTGGGTACAGACTATCAGCTGGCTTTGGTGTAGCTACTTAATGTAAGCCAAGACCTAGAGAGTTTCTATCTCTAATCCTTTGGACACACGTCTATCTCAATATTCTAATCACGGGGGAGGTGAATTAATGGCAATATTTTGGTATCTAAAAGGTAAAATGATCTATAGTGGTGATTAATGCCTGTTAGAAACAATTTCAAAAAATTTTTTTTTTAAAGTATCTAAGAAGGGTGGGCGAGATAGCTGAGCGGTCTAAAGCACTCTCTTATTAGGCACGACATGCTGCACCAGCCCCAGCCCCAGGGCAGGGTGAGCTGGCCATAATACAAAAACAGTGCCTAAGAAATCCCTGCCCACATGCTCAGGTCTACTGTGCTCTGAGCCCAGACCCTGGTCGCTCCCAAGAGCTGACACAGTCGCAGCACACCTTGCTATTTTCCCTTTATTACCGCAGTGGACAATCGCTAGGAAAGTGCAACACCTCACAGCCCTGCTCTTTCCCCGCCCCCACTGCCCCATTCTTGGAAATTCATTCTCAGAGCACCCGGACCACAAGCCTTTGTCTGGGTAGGAAATTAATGCCACTACCAGAGTCCCGGGGAGGACACACCCAGAGGGCACAGGAGGACTGGAGGAAAAATTATAGAGGGAAAACCCCAGGGAAGACGGAGAGCAGCTAAGCGAACGCCCCTTCCGCAGTTTGACCCGCACTCCCGTCTGCCTGTAAGCCTTGGGCCACCGTCTCTAGAGCCAGTGGCAGTGACTGTGACAGTCACACTCCCACACATCACACACCGAGAGACAGCTCAAGTTGGTCGGCAGACAGTGTGAGGCCTGATCTATGCCAGACTCAGCTCACACAGCTGTGGGGCAGGACGCTGGCACCAGGACAACCTGCACTCCTCACAGCACAGGGCAGTGTTTCTGATGGGAAAAGAGCCGTCAAACACTGGCCAGGAAGCGGGGCAACGTGAACAGCTCTAGAGGACATCAGCGATTAAGTCTGGAACATAAGACAGGAAAAAGGGAAAACTATGGACACTATACCTAATCACTAGGACCTACAAAACCCTCACTCATAAATGTGCTGAATACACACCCACACACACAGACACACCCACATCCACACACCCAGTCAGGTAGATGCCTAAAGGAAGGCAAATCCAAATGTCTGCTCTCTTTGGAATTTTCCAGCAATTGAAGACCGGGGAAAAGTGAAGTCCTCCTGGGGTCCATTCGCACCCCACGGTCACCACTGCTCCTGTTTCTCCTCCACGGCCATCTGCGCACCGCGGCGTGCTCCTCCTCTTCTGTGAGGCCAGCAAGCCACTGTTTTCTCCAGCCTGAGCTCCCTTGACATGGAAGTGCCTCCCTCCGCTCAAGATTCTTTCTGGAAAAGCGCTCCAATTCTGGCGCTGGGAAGCTGGCAGAGGCTGAAGCACATGCAGCAGGGATACTTGCTACTCTTAGATCCCACCACAACCGGGGTCTAGGGGCAAAGATGCCCACCTACGACCTGGGTATATTCCAAGGACAGATGGAAACGTAAGGTCTCAAGGTCCTGCTCATGGGCACCGCCTGGAGGCTGTTGGAGGCAGCCTGCTCATCACTTCCTGGAACCCAGGCGTGACAGAATTGAATCAGTACTTTCGGAGCCAGAGTCCCCAGCTTCTTCGAAGGACTGTTCTCTGCAAGCCTGCTTGTGGGAGCCTTCCGGGTCTCTGGGCACTAGTGATCAGCACACATGACTACCACGCTACCTGGGAGGTGAGACTGATGGCGAGGTTTCCTGCCTACTGGAGACAGGCACAGCCATCCATCCAACCCCTTCTAGCTGTCCCAGCTGAATTCACCAGCTTAGTGTTAGCAGCTGGCAAGCACCAGCTGTCCCCCCGCTCTTCACCAAGGCTTGGCACACAGGCCGGATCACCCGGGACACTGACTCGCATCCGGCCCCGGATCTGTGTTACAGCCGTTTGCTGCATGTCAGGCTGGCTCTGCTCCAGCTCCTCACCAGGGAAAACCACACATTCCACCGATTCCAGTTCCAAATGCAGCAGCGCTTGAGAAGGCGGAGCCTGGGAAGCTGAGGCATGAGGCAGGAGAACACCGGGTGTAGGCAGCCACCGCACCAGTAACCTTTTCAGAGTGGCGGCTGGAGAGGGAGCACTCGGCGGAGCCAGAGGGCCTGGGTCCTCAGCTGAGCAGCAGCATGCAGCCCGGCTGCACCAGCACCATAATACTGATAACTTGACCGGCTCCACGCCCACCCTGGCTGTGCTCAGGCACGTAGGCGGGTGGTAAACTGCCACCAAGTCACAGCTTCCTCCTTCCACTTTCCAAAGCCCGCAGTGGGAGGGCATCGGCTGTAGAGGTCCTCCAGGAACCAATGCAAAGGGCCATGGCTCAGTATGTCCCTTCCAGGAGCAGGCAGAAGGGCTGTCGGGAAGCCTCCCATCCATCCGGACAAACACACATACGAAAAAGGATTATTGCCAGCTCGTGTACTTTCACAATGTGATCTTTGTATTTCGAAAACTTGAATTGTCCCTGGAACAGAAAATGGGAGAAAACAGAGCTCAGTACTTTGGCTGCTGGACACAAGGCACACATACCCCACTCCCAAACCCCAGGGCCTCTTTCCCTGCCAGCCTAATCCAAACAACTGCCTCCTGGGCCGGCCAGCACTTCACTCTGGTGTTTATAACAGCAAATGACCGGAAGCCACCTCAATGGAGACCAAAAGGGTTTGGTTAAATATTAATGTGAAACAGTCAAACAGTGTGACATTATGCAGCTTGAAAAAGGATAAAAGCAGTTTTGTACTAATGTGAAAAGCTCCTCAAGATTAATAATTTAAAAATCAGAGCAGTGGGCCCACCACCAAGCATATCAGCATACCTGGGAGGCTGAGGCAGGAGGATTATTATATGAGGCCACCTGAGCTACATAGTGAGTTCAAAGCCAGCCTGAACTACATAGTAAGGCCCTGTCTCAAAAATTCAACCTCCCCAAACAAATCAACCCCCAGTGTGCACACAGCAGCTGCTGCTCTTGGGTGGGGAGTAAGGTTAGATGACTACATCCTCATGCATAAACACAGAGGGGCTGCACAAACTGGCACTGGCAGACCCCTGAACAGGCAGCTTCACTGAACCACCTGCTACACAAACCCACCCACAGCTTCCAGTTTCAAACATGGAACTGATGCTGGGTGTGGTGGTGCACACCTGTAATCCCAGCACTCAGGAGTCAGAAGCAGGAGGCTCACCAGTTCAAAGCTAGCCTGGGCTACATAGTGAGACCCTGCCTCAAAAAGAAACAAACAAAGGGGCCGGGGAGATAGCTCTGAGGCACAAGTGCCTGACTGGCAAGTGCAAGGTCATGAGTTTGAACCCCGGTCCCGCAAAAGAAAAAAAACAACAACAACAACAAAAAAAAAAAACAAAAGAAACAAACAAAAACTGAAGTCTCGGGCTGAAGAGATAGCTCAGTAGAATAAGCACTTGCCTGGCAAGCACAAGATCCTGAGTTCAATCCCTGGTACCACAAAAACAAAACAAAAGAAAAACAAAACAAACAAACAAAAAACCCCTAAAGTCTCTTATATGAGCCAAGGTGGCTGTGAAGGAGGTACACTTTTCCTAAAGAAGCTGGGAACAGGACACATGCCCTCTTGTTTGCCTTTTGTGGCACATACTTATATAGAAGACTTTTCTATGCTACACTAGCAAGCCAGTGACGCCTCGGGAGGGCACATCACCACCTAAATCCCAACATCTTAACTCTCTGGCAGAGACTTTTAAAGGTTATCTAGGCTGGGAATATAGCTCAGCAGCACAGTGCCTGCCTGGCAAGCAGGAGGTTGTGAGTCCAATTCCCAGGACCAAAAAGAATAAATTAATGCCACCAAGTATTTCCCTTGACTTGAAAGGGACATATCCTAAAATTGATATAAATAAATGAGTCACTGGTGAAGGATCCAGTGTAAATAAGCACTGAAGACTGGGTTGGAGATGTAGCTCACTTCAGATTTAGCTCAGCACCTGCCTGGCAAGTGCAAGATCCTGGGTTCAAGTCTCAATACCCCCACCCCCACCCCCACCCAACAACAACAACAAAACCCCAGTGAGGACAGCCCAGTCAGAGTGAAGTCTGCTATTAGGGCTGGCAGAGGGAGCTGGCAGTGAGCAAGAGCCCTGTACCAAGACAAGACTGAAGGGATGGGTGGCAATGCTCTCTGAAGGCCTCTGGTGTCTGCATATGCAGCCAGGTGGCTCACTTATAGCCCCTGGACATGTCAATCATGTTCACCTAAAGAACTGAAGGCTGAATACAAAATTAATGGCAATCATCTTTTTAAAAGCACCAATGGTGTAACAACCTCTCAGTTGGCATAAAAATCTCCAAAGGACAGATCTCTGTCTGAGGAGCCACACGTTGCCAGCAAAGGATGACAGCTAACATGGCCGCACTGCCTGAGTCAGCAGAGGCCACTGCCAGCTGCATGGAGCACCACAAAGGTAGGACAAGGGAAGTGGGCTCGGCTCTTCTCCTTCCAGCAGCCTTGCTGCGCCAAGAGAGCCCAGGGTAGCTGGTCGATTGGGGACTCAGGAGGGTAAAGTAGGCAGATTAATGGAAGACTGGGAAGAATCCTGTCCCACTAAGGAGCTGGCAGGCAAGTAAGTGACCAGCTCAGTGGGCTGCTAGGGGTTCTCAGGCCAATTATTACCATGGGTAGCTCTTTCCTTTTTTGGGGGTGGGGGGGTACTAGGAATTGAATTCTGAGCCTTGTGCTTGCCAGACAAGCACTGGATCTGCTGATCTTCTAGAATTCCTGAACTATACTAGGTTGGTATACATTTGTGTGTGTGTGCATGTGTGTGTGTGTGTGTGTGTGTGTGTGTGTGTGTGTGAGGCATATCTCTACCACATGGCCTACATAGATATTTAGCAACTGCTCATTTCTTTTATTAGTCATCTTTATAGTCTGAAAACATTCTAGGAAGACCTGCAATTCTGAGGTCCACTTGCAAAATGGAAATGGGATGAAAAAGGTAAAAAAGCCAGGTGCATCTACCTACGAGTTTCCAGAGTTAACAGGGAACAAAGATCAAAAGAGCAGGAAAATGGGTGGCCTGCCCCTGCTGGTGACAGGCTCTAGAAGCTGGTGGCTACGAGGGTCACAGCCATGGTCTAGCCTTGTTGTGGGAGAACATTTGTACTGAGGCACATGTTCCCTGAATTGGGAGACATGTTCACTCCAGACTGCCGGAGAGGCACAGCACAGCAAGGAAGAGCCTGCTGCAGGACGAGGTAAACAGGCAAGCTTTTTTTTTCCCTTCTCTTTTTATAAACTTTTGTTCTTTTTAGGACAAACTAAAACTCAGAAATCCGGGCCCGGCGGGATGGCTCAGTGGTCTAAAGCGCCTGCTTGGGGAAGCTTGGGCGGCTTCAGGGACCGTGGTTCGATCCCCAGCACCACATGCTGCACCAGCCCTGCCCTCGGGGCGGGCTGAGCCGGCCATAAAAATGAGTGAATAAACAAACAAAGGTTCTGAAACAAGAATAAAAATAATAAGTAAAATTAAAAAAAAAAAAAAAAAACCTCAGAAATCCACTGTGAGTGCTGGAAAGCTGCCTTCTCACCATCAGCCATTCTCTGCATTGCTAAGAGAACACAGGAGTTTTCAGTCCACGTGTAAGGGGAAAGAATTCTCTCTTGCTGGGTGTGCTAACATGTACCTGCAGTCCCTGTGAGCCCAGGAACTTAAGGCCAGCCTGGGCAACATAGCAGATTTCATCTCAAATAATCTACAAACCAATCATTAAAATAATAATAAAGAAATATATACCAGGGCTGATGTATCTCAGTGCTAACATACTTACTTAGCATACACTGATACCCTGGCTCAATCCCCAGCACTGCAAATGAAGAAAGGACAGAACTTTCTCTCTTCTGGATGAGAATCCTGGCTGGGCATGTGACACAAACTTGTAATCCCAGCACTTGGTAGGCTGAAGCAGGAGGATCATTACGAGTTTGGGACTAGCCTGGGCTACAAGGCCAGCATGAGCTGCATAGTGAGACCTGTCTCAAAAAGACAAAAGGAAAAAACAAAGAAAACCCCCAAAAAACCAAGATGAGAGTCCCATCTGGACCAGCTTCTAATATGACCTGGTTGGTACCTTGGGTAAATGGAGTCTGCACCCTGAAACAGCTTTCTAACCTACTTAGCCTCAACATGTTCCCCTTCTGCACTTCTAGGAAATAATAAGCTAAGGCAGGGGTCAACTCCAGAAGGCAGACACCAAAAGACAAGGCTGTCCCTGAGAATGGCCCCTCACCTGGAGTTTTGGCTACTCTGTGGCCCTACAGGACCACCTATGAGGAATCTGCTCTGAAAGAGGGCTGGGAAGGCTGCTCTGGAAGATGCTCTCTGCTAGCAATGCCTGCCCAGGCCACAGTTTTGGCTTTTTCTTCCCCATGCACATTTGATAAAAGTTGCAAACCCTGTCTAGGTTCCACAGGGCAAATCTCCACCTGTTCTCCCACTTGGGCTACACTGCTGCACTACCCAAGGACACAGATCTGTCTTGTGCCTGCCAGCCCAGACATTTAGACAGCCAGGTGTTTTTGGTGCTGAGACTTTGACTGAAGCCATGGCCAAAGGGCAGTGGTGCATTGTAAGGGAAGTCAAATAAAACAGTCATAAAACACTAACAATATAATATCATCAGTAAACCGGGAAAGGATTTGAAATGTTAAAATAGATCAACTGATTGCTGGGAATTAAGCCTTGGGCCTCCCACACTCTAGATGAGCACCATACCACCAAGCTACATACTGGCCCTTTTCTATTTTATACTGAGACAAGGTCTCATGAAATTGTTAAGGGTATGGTCCAACTTTCTGTCCTCCTACCTCAGCCTCTGAAGTTAGTTCCTCGCATGTATCACTATGCTAATAGTTAAGAAGTTTTTCTACCAATTTCTTCATGGATCATGATCTACTTAGAGAAAAAAATAAAGGATATGATGGAGAGGCTAGAGTGCCACTAGCAATAAAGTGGCAGATGACACAGAGGTGTCTGTGCACTTGACCAGTGAGTGGTATGGGCTCCCTGTGTACCCCCAAGCCTGCACTTCAAGAATGCCTGAGTCGTTAAGCACTGAACAGATACAAGCTATGCAATGGCAATTATGGACGCAGCATAACTTTTTAAAAAAAAATTAATGTATTTAGTACAGGGTCTCACTATGTAGATTAGACTCATAGTGATTCTCCTGTTTTCAGCCTCCTAAATACTAGGATTACAGGCATGTGGACCAGGGCCCAGTCTCAACTGCCATCTCAGAGTGCCCCTGGGATGGGGTTGGCACAGTACAGTAGGGATTGAACCTCAGCCATGGTGCTCTAAGCAGATGCTTTAGTCTGCTAAGCTATCAAGCCGGTCCTATAGTGTTAACTTTTTAAAGCAATTCAAAGTGTTCTTAATCCCAGCACTTGGGACGCTGAGGCAGGATCGCTGCAAGTTCGAGACCAGCCTAGGCTACAAAAGTGAGCTCAAGGCCAGCCTGAACTGCATAGCAAGACCCTGTCTCAAAAAGACAAGCAAGCAAGCAAACAAACAAACAAACAAACAAAACAAAACAAAACAAAACAACAACAACAAAAAAAAAACCCCAAGTGTTCTTTACTGGGAGATTTAGTGTCTGCCATGAGGATTTTAAGTTTTCTTCCATTCTGTTTCAATTTAAGGATTTTTCTCCAAGGAAATTGAGATGCTCCCATTTCTTTCTACCCTTCAAAAGCTGGGGATTCAACCTAGGGCCTTCACACTAAACTAGATCTCTAGTCCTTTTTTATTTTGAGACAGGGCCTTGCTAAATCACTGTTATTCAAGTTGGGTTCCAACTTGAAATTCTCCTGCCTTAACCTCCCCAAATGATAGGATTACAGGTATATGCCACCATTTCTGGTTCTCAATTTTTATTTTTTATCTTTCTTTTTTTTAGACAGCTTCTTGCTAGGTAGGAAGGGCTGGCCTTGAACTAGTGGAAACCTTCTGCCTCAGTCTCCTGAGTACTGGAGCTACAGG